>JAAGOF010000199.1:93409-142662 GCA_010645155.1 Tigriopus japonicus
TCATTTTAGGCCGAATTTGTAAAAAAATCGTGCAAATAAAGACGAAAAGTGCAAAAAGGCAAGTAAATGTGTTTATGTTACCAAAAATCGTTTTTACACTTTTTGCCCGTCCCTAGTAATTACAATTGCTTCGTTCAAAAATTATGATTTTTTTTCCAATAGCTCTTACAATGTCTTCAGATGGTTGCTTTACAAACCTCGACTTTAGTGCTTTTGTCGTGCAATATTTCCAAGAGCTTTGGTTTGAATTCTAAACATTGTTTTTAAACTTAAAGAACGAATATTTTCAATTGTTTTACATGAAACAATATCCGCAAACCGACTTTTGAATCCGTGAAACATGGTAATTCTACAAAATGTTTGTTTTGGGGACCACTTGACTCGTCATGCACTATTTTGTATAAGGAGTTTGGTGGTTACATACTTTCCTACTAATGCTACTTCATCGTACAAAATGTCGTAAATGTAAAAGGCAGTTCCAGACAATTGTGTATTGTAACACCCAAAATCTAAAGGCCCACTGTACATAAACTATGTTGCAATAAGATTAAAAAATTGGCACACAACTGCAAAAACATGCGAAGTAGTATAATATAAAAGGGCAACTTAATTTGAATTGTACAACTAATTTAACAACAGTTTTAGTACTTAGGAAATCAAAAGAATTACCTCCGGAATTCTTCTTTACGTAACTTCGTTAATTTTTTTTCAAATTTCAAACTTTTAAGACGAGAATGTAGGTGTTTCTCTCATGAGCAACTCTTTTTAACTGAAAAAAACGTTAAAATTTCCCGGGGCGACAGAAAATCAATTTAAAACAAGAATAGTGTTTAGGTGTTATAACACCCCAACGTCCTGAAAGAGTTAAAACTTTTCCAACGCCAACTGAAGAAGCTTCTTTAATTTTAACTAGAGACGTCTTACTGTAGCCCAAAATGAGCACGGAAGTTGAACTATCGATTTGATTCAACCTCTTAAAGTGACCTTTCTCTTGCATTTTCAGTCATTGACAAAAATTCCAGTCAGTCGAGACTGAACTTAACCTCAGGCTTGTAAAATGTTCATCACGATCACTTTCATTTCATCCAGGGCGTCACGTATCTATTTTTTTCATTACCTAGTATTTATGTATCCTTCAGAATTTATTATATTCAGGCCTTAGCCTTTTCAGAACACACTGTCTGATGTTTTTTTAAAAATAAGACTAGCATCTGGACAAAGCAGGGCCCGGATTCTTTATTGTTTTTTCAGCTATTGAAATCTAAACATTTGACTTGTTTGGATTAGTTATAAATTAGTTTTAAACCAAGGTACACCTAAAGTTTTCTTTTTCTGTAGTTAACAAAGACATATTTTACAAAATAGTAGACTCACGATACAAAGACCTCTTTCGCTAGCAGAGAAAGCCGTTCAAGGTTTCAGTTATGCTTACCGAAACCGAAAGTATACATGTACTATAAAGAGAGGAGAGATGGTTGTAATTAAGTTGGTCAACGCGTGACCGAACAACGATCAGATTGATAGGTTCGATCCCAGGTTCCCCCACCTTCACTTCTAGGGGAGAATCGCCTCAAATGGCGTCAGCAACAACCCAGATTGGGCCGCAACAAATATATTCATTTGTATCACTATTTGTTAATAAAAATGTATCTATCGAGAACTCAAATGTTGCAGTAAAGATTAATTTCATTTAATATAATATATCATAAAAACATCAAGAATGATGTTTGGCAACAAAGCCAAAGATTTTTTTTTGGTCTAAATCCCTCTGAAACTCATTCTTCCCTACTAACAAAAAAATAAGATCATGTCACCTAACGTCGTACACATGATCAATTTGACTTTTACAATGAATTTTGCTCGTACATAACATTTTTGTCAGTTTCTTTCGGTTTTACTTTCGGTTAAGCCCTCTTCTGGGGTCCATCACTTCTGAGTTATAAAAGGTATGTTAACTTTTTTGAGGTTGCCTGACTCAGATAAATAGAGCACATTTTAAAGGAAAATATCAGGTTTAAGTAAACATTAGGTTATGTTAGGTACTTCAAGTAGTGAAATATTCCTTTAGGATAAATACACTCACGCAACCTTGGAATAAACGTCATGCCATTTACAAGCGAGAGTCCATCATTACTAGGGACAGGAAGTTTAGACGAATAAAACTGACAAATCAAACGAAAAAAGACGAATAGAATTGCCTGATTAAACGAAAAAAGACTAATACAATTGACCGATTTAACGAAAAAAGACGAATAAAAGTTCAAAGAAGATGAAAAAAAACGAAAAAAATACTTGTAAGACGTAAAAAGTCGAATCAATTCCCCAAAAAGGCGAATGAAACTGGCTTAGAAGAAAGAAGAAAAATTAAATGCCCATACAGACGAAAAAAGACGTTTAAAACTGCTTCCACAAAATACACAAAATTTATGTCCTTATTGATGGGGACCAATATGTCTGCGTGTGCAAAAACGGTGAAATCTAGAAAATTAAAAAAAAAGAAGTACCTAAACGAAACGATTAAACGAAAAAAGACTAATACAATTGACCGATTAAACGAAAAAAGACTAATACAATTGACCGATTAAACGAAAAAAGACTAATACAATTGACCGATTAAACGAAAAAAGACTAATACAATTGACCGATTAAACGAAAAAAGACGAATAAAAGTTCCCAAAAGACGAAAAAAACGAAAAAAATACTTGTAAGACGTAAAAAGTCGAGTCAATTCCCCAAAAAGGCGAATGAAACTGGCTTAGAAGAAAGAAGAAAAATTAAATGCCCATACAGACGAAAAAAGACGTTTAAAACTGCTTCCACACAATGCACAAAATGTATGTCCTTATTACAGCAATTACTAGTGACGTCATCATTTTTGGCGGGAAAAAAGTTCGGAAGACCTGTGTTTCTGAGTGATGAGCATGTGAGGTAACTAAAATGAAGGTTTAGGCCTGGCGACTGCAACAATGCCTTTCTTATCTGCACAAATTGCATGAAATAGCAATTCTTGACATTGTATTTGCAAAAAGTATGTTTTGTTGCTTTTATCTAAAATTCCGCTACATAAGTTGAGGGGGTTCTTCCCAACTTTGAAATTAGGAATGCCTGACTTTGAATAATAA
This sequence comes from Tigriopus japonicus, assembly GCA_010645155.1. NCBI lineage: Eukaryota > Metazoa > Arthropoda > Copepoda > Harpacticoida > Harpacticidae > Tigriopus > Tigriopus japonicus. The sequence continues at coordinate 96,532 of JAAGOF010000199.1, forward strand.
GATGGCCAGAGGAGATCGGTTCCTGGGACAAATAAACCTATAAATAAATAATTTGTTTAATTGGCGGCTTCCATTTACTTCATTTGTTTTCAAATTACTTTGCAATACTTCTCAACATACATTAACCATGCCATTGCCCATAAATGCAACATTTTTCGAAAATCTGACCCTTGAAAACTGAGATTTTTTTGGCAAGCCTACACTGCTAACAGCAGTTAGAGACGGCAGCAGGTCCGTAAAATGATACGGTAATCACTCATGTCTGCGTGTGCAAAAACGGTGAAATCTAGAAAATTAAAAAAAAAGAAGTACCTAATGCGTAAGATTTAGCCAGTGGTACATATGTCAAATAAAAACCAAGATTAAAAAAATGCCTCTTTTAAAGGAACGTTTTCAGTAGAGCTATACTTAAAATCAGATTTACAGATCCAATAATTGTTCTGATGGCCTGAAAGCTTGTTCAACCCAAATCCAATTTTCTTTCAGTGTCTGTTGAGCAACTCGACGAGTACAAGTTAACTTATAAATGTGGATTGTATTTTGTTTACGCAAAACCGCAACTGACAATCAAATTATTACATTGGCCTATAATTGTTGGGGTTGAACTTTCTTCGAAGTTTTTATTTGCTTGGAAAATTGAAAAAAACCGCTTAAACAGCTGGGAATCCAAGAAAATCCAAATTTTTGGCCAAGTAGACGAAAAAAGACGAAAAAAATCCAAATTAGCCGAAAAAACATTTCGCGACGAATAAAGATCAAAAAGACGAAAAAAGTTCTTCTAAAGTTCTTGTCCCTAACCATTACTCTTGTGTCTACTTCTGGCTGTTGCGTTGGCCTTACTAAGGGCTGCCAAAAAAGCTCAAGCCAATTTGGATCATTAGTTTAATTGAACAAAATCTGTTTCCAATGAAACATGCTTTTTATCACAACTTCATTCTTAGTTTGTTGTTTCACAACATAGAAATTCTGCAGTTATTCAGACAAATTGAAAATAGGTCAAACCACAAGCTTATTGCACTTGTTGTGTGACAGTGAGTTATAAATCAAAAGAAATTATGTAAAGAAAGTAGAATTTGATTGAAATACGAACGGAAACACATGTTATATCATTGGCAAAAATCAGTTTACGTAGAAAATTGTTCAGCAAATACTCACTTTTCTTTCAAAATGAAGAAAAAATGAAGCGGTTTCAAACATCTATTGCAAACCTGCACCCTAGTAATGAGTTAAGGCACTATTTCTTCATTTGCGCTATGAATGGCTTTGAAATTTTAAAGTATATACTTGTAAAGTGCCTGCTGTCAAACTTAAGATGACAAACGTGTCATTTAACTTAAGATTGGCGTGTTTTTGAATTGGTCTTGAAAGTGACAATGTTTTTGGCAACATCAATTTTATTTCATTCCGCATTGAATAGCAAAAGTTGGGAATTATAATATCCTGATGAGAGCTCTGCTGGTTCAAAAAAGTTCAATTTTTCTTCTTAGCCCAATAAAGGTCATTGCAAGGTATTTAATGCTTAGGCAAATTTGACTCATTGGATTTTTTTTTAGTTTGGTTGTGAATCTTTGTAGCCGCTACAAGAATGGGGTTTCTTGTAAAACATAATTCAATAATATGCGAAACGTTTTCAATGAATTTTTATTTCATTTGATACTTCAAACAGAATACATGTGTTCAAATCGAACATTGTCATTGTAGTTGCAAGTAAAAGCTCACTGAGTTGTGTTTAGAAACTCGGAGATGAAATCGCCCTTATGTGAAATATAAAGATGAAGTCTCGAAAAGATTTACTTTTGTTGTGTTCTTCAAGAGCGAACGATAGTTTCAAATAATTTCAAGTTAGGTTTCAGAATAATTCCCCGTGTTTGGGTGTCAATTATCGTCTGATTGTATCCTTGAGGATCTGCGTTAACCATTACACCACGATTGCATTTCTTCAGCAAGCTGAATAAAGTGAAACTAGACTGTTTCAGTTTGTTTCTGACCAAATTGGAAATGCCATCGTTACTTTACACGGCATGTAATGTGTTGTGAGAACCTAAAGTAACCTGATGCTGTCAATTTTGCGAGATTTTTTTGCTGAAGAGGAGTTCCGTGCAAGGACAATCATTATTGTCCTCATAGCATTGAATTTTGTCCGAAAATTGTCCGCATAGTTTTTGTCAAAATTTCGTCGAAACTTCGAAGACAGCTTATTCAACACCAGGCAAAACAACAAACAGTTCACAAAGACGCCAATGGAGGGTGCCTTTTAGTATGATATAATAAAGATTTACTAGACAAAGCACATTTGAAATGCTGCCAGCAATTCAATTTGATCTACGTATACTGATGAAATGTTACAAATGAAAAATGAAAAGCGATGCTTCTTTGTGTTCCGTGAGCATCTCTCGTTTTGCAACTTGAGTGCCATTTACACAACTGTATTTTTTTATTTCTTTGCTTTGCGTATCTTCACAACAGCTTTTGGATGCTATTAATTTGGATTTATTTTGACGTCTTTCCTTCAGAACTCGTTGGCCTTCTTATGACTTTTTGTCTCGTGTGGTAAACGATGAATAAGTGTAAACCCCGCAATATAACCCAAAATGAAAATTTTCTGGCTCAAATAGACGAATAAATACTAGATTAACAGCCATAGTAGGAGATCTGAAATAATAGGGGAAAAAAACAAAGGTTCCAGGGAAATATTTTTTCGTAGTTGTTTTTATTCTGTTCACAATTGTTTCTTCGACATTTAATACCTTATTGTAATTGAGATGGCACAGGGTATCAAGGGCGGAAGGCAGTAATAAATAGGTTGTCATAAATAATAATAAATAATAGGGAAAGTCGTTCATCAAAAACAGTTTTTGGGTGTTGATCTTACACCATGACGGATAAAGGGTCATCCAAAATCCACCATGAGCAATTTTGATGTTGCCAAAAAGCTGCCATCTTTGAAGACCAACTTCAAAGAGACATCTTTCTTGGATGGAGGTGAAAAGTAGTAAAGATGAGCTCGAAAGATGAAGAAAAGAGATGTGAAGGCTCATATCACATTACAAGATCATGATGTGTTTTTCAGTTCTCCAATTCGCTATTTTCGACTTTCCTGCGGACAGGGGCACGAACACGTCCCTTCACATTCCCATAGAATAAGCTATCGTGCAATTGACGATCCGAAGAGATCTTCAACTTCTTAGGGTATCTCATGCGTCGCTTCTCTGTGTTACTGGGGTCATAGATGGGAGCTTCTGTCGTGGTGGTGGTCTCTTCAGGCGCCTCAGAGGCCTCAGAAGCCTCATACTCAGGCACATTTTGTCTGGCTTTGGGAGAAGTGGGTCGGTAGGGCCTAGGCTCAGTGGGTTTGTGGGTGGTGCTCACATAGGTGGGCTCAGGTTTGTAGGTGGGTCTAGGGTCATAGGCAGGTCTGTAGGTAGTGGTCACGGGTTCGTAAACGGGAGCTTGAGTAGTGACGTACTGTCTCGCTTTGGGCGATCTGACATAGGACTCGGTGGAATATTGGGGAGCCTGATAGGGGGCGGGAGTGGGCAGGTACTCGGGAGCCTTGTAAGGGGCGGGGGACGGTTTGTAAGGGGCAGGGGTGTACACAGGTTTGGGTTTGTAAGGAGCAGGGGTGGGTTTGTAGACGGGACGGGGTTGGTACACCGGTTCAATAGCTCGATAAGCCGGTTTGGGTTGGTAGGAAGCGGGTTTGGGCTCGTAATGGTACTCCTTGGCCTCGCCCTCATACCGAACATCGGCCACAAAACCAGACTCGGGATCATCGATACGATAGGTCACGATTTGTCGTCGACCATCAGGAAGAAGGACTTGGTATTCTCCGTCAGTGTTGTAGCCGGATCGAGCCTCTTCTTGGCCAAAATCCTGTCCGGTGTACTCGTCTTTGACTTCGTATTTGAACTGATAATTGGGCGGCTCCTGAAATGAGTAGGTTAAAATTCATGGGTATCTTGCGGTAACTGGGAATTTTGAATCGGTTCAGCACATTTAGGGAGCAATTGGTCCCATTATTGAACCTGCAAAGCGGACAAAGGTCAACTCAATTGAACTTGCGTGTGTGCTAAAATCACGGAGCTCAATGAGGAAGACCAAATATTGGTTTGAGGATCTTAATAACTTACATCGTAGGAGGGCTGGGCATAAGAATTGTCCGCCAAGGCCACGGATATGAGGGAAAGGCACAAAGCCAACGAAGTCGAGAGCTAAAATCACAAGCAGACTCATCAATTGTCTCAAGTACACGATTCTTATTTCGTTTTTGTCTGATTCAGTCCATAGGTTACTACACCATAATCGGTCGTAATTTGTTCAGCGTCGGGACAAAATCGAGGATTTAAGAAACGAATGAAGGAAACGGATTGGTTGGCATGAGTTGGAGTAGTTTAAGGATGTCAATTGTCATATTACAGTTCACCAAATTTGGTACAGTATTTTCGACAAAAAGACGCCCTTCAGGATATCAGGTTGGATGACAAGACGAGACGAGAAGACACGGAGGAAGGGTGGGAGGGGAGTGTATAAACAATTCTTCCTGTCGGAATACCATACAGTACAAGTATGGTTATAATTTAGTGAGAGGTACTTGAGAACGAGTGACTTCCTTGCAACACATCTCATCTCCATTACTCCCAACGTTATGTCTTGATGCGAGAAGAATGGTGACTGCCTCTTATCGGGATTTTTTACGAGAGCATTCTTGGTCATTCTTGGTTTTATTGAACTGGAAATGGCGTCTATGTCACAATCAGCAAGGGGATCTTTGAATGTCTCACTTGTCAGATCTACGTACAGTACACCCAGAGTCTTTGAGAGCATTGTTATAGGGTTGTGAATCATTCCAGCACCTGATACGCAGATTCGTATTAGTGGTCAATGGTGGTTATACAAAACCTTTTTTTGTCGGGGTAACCTATTCAAAATGTAAATAGAGGCGGTGATATTCTAAGGGATTTTGTCATTTTTGCTTGAAACTATATACTCCCTTGCAGAAGATTCCTCTTCCTTATTTGACGAATTGTGGGAAGCACTGGAAAGTCTGCAGGGCATGAGTAGTTAAGTACCGAGGTTTAGAGGGAGGGTCGTTGATTGAGGGGGTTCAGTGTATTCAGATTACAAATTTTGCCGCTTTTGAAATATCAAATTGAAGGAATTCCTTTGAGCAAATTATCAAAGATCTTAGGTCTATTGGAACTGTTCGTTCGAAGAGTTAAGAGTCTATGTAAAGTGATGACTAGGGACGGGCAAAAAGTGCCAAAAAACTAACAGAAAGAGTAAATGCAAGTGTTAAAAAAATGGTTAAAAGTGCAGCGAAAAGTGCAAAAAGATCTAAAATTGTCCCCCTTTACGACGATTATATTTTCTTTGAATGCTAGTTTTCGAGTTCCATTTCCCAAATATTGAAAAAATACTGGCTGCATCTTGGGAAATGTTTAACAATGACTACAATAGTGCTGCCTAAAGGCTTAACACAATTGATATTTCGCATACTAACTGTGATGACGAAAGTTATTTTTCCACACGTTGGAAATAAAGTATTATGTTTATTCATTTAATTTCATATCATTAAATTAAGATTAAATGTTCGATCTTTATGAGTGTTACAAATGTGAGATCAAAATGGGCACATTTAGAAATTAAGAAAACAACAAACAAAAAGTGCTAAATAAGGAAGAGAAAAATAGATACCAAAACCAGATGTCTTTTGATGAATCAAAGTAACTAACATAAAGAACTTATTTTAAAAGACTTTTGGTTTGGGAAAAAGATGGGAAATGATAAATCGTTAAAAAAAAATCGTGAAAAAAATGGTGGTGCAGAGAGCTCAAATATTATCATAGAAATCACTATTTTTCAAACTTCTTTCTTTAAAGCACTGATTTGTCTGGTTTATGTAAACTTAGCCTAAACCGACATTCTAGGTTGTGCACATATGTTTCCAGGCAAAATACTGAAAGAGGGGAGCATTGAAAAAAAATTTTACACATGCACAAAAAGAACACATTTAATCCTTGTTTAGGATTCTAAAAAGGATGACTGAAAAATATTGATCTACCAAATCCCGTTGTGCTAGCCTTACTACTCTTTTTTTTGTTAAATCCTAGTTTTGTTAAAACCTAGAAATCCTAGTTAAAGGCAACTGAAATTTTTAACAAATAAATGATACTATAATTTGCATTATGTATATTGATGACAACTGAGTTATTGATAATTTCACTTGGTCATTCAAATTCACGTCAAAGCAAATTTTTGAAGCCAAACATCTTTTTCAATTGATGTTTAATGGAAAGTTTCCAATGTATTTACCGCATAGACTCGAAGCAAACAAATTAGCTGCACACGCTTTTCCGTTGAAAAGAAAATATTAAGCAGTTTATTTTAAGTTTCTCTTTTAGAAAAGATTTTCTATCTGTAAAGATTATTTATTAATAAAAAGCGGAAGCGCCTTTTTCCCTTTTTTCGGGAACAAATCACAAAGCTTGTTTATATCATTCAATTGATTTTATGTAACGGATTTAAACGAATTACATAAAAAGACAGTTTCGTCAAAATTTTGCAGAAATAACTTAGAGGAAAGAAACTATTGCAGCCCTGGAGAGCTTTTTACTTTTCCATTGAATCAAATTATTTAGCATTAAAAAATGTTTTTTTCTATATAAACCAAATTTACGTGATTACATATTTTTGAAAACAATCCCATTGCTTCGCAATAAAGAAGTGGTTTTGAGCATCTCATATTTATTGATTAAATTTCAATTTGTCTTTTAGTTTGAAGTTAGACTAACACTTAAAATAAAAAAAATAAAAAACATATTTTAATTAAAGCGCAGATTTCAAATGCTAAAACCAATGACAAGAACAACATACATGTATCTAAAATGATTTTAGGACAATAAGACTGAAATCTTTTCATGATGACATCTGGCCGTTTTACGACGAGTCATCATCGAGGCAATGCTTCTCAAAAAAAACTTTTGGTGGCCAGTTATCGCGAATAAAAATAGCCAGAATTAGGGCTTGGCATAATTTGCACTGGTTCTGATTCCATCTCTTCCTGCTTCTCTCCTTCGAATCAAAATCAAAGAGCTATGTCCATCCGTCGAAAAAATATTAAATATCGCCGTCCTCGTGTTGGAATCTTGTTCGAATTGCTTGCAGGCGCAAAAGGCATTTCATTTACGAGCCAATGCCTGACAAATCTGGTATTTCAATCAAAAGGCCTGTTCATGTCTTTTTACTGCTTACACACACACGGACACGAAAAAGGTCACAGAAGAAGAAATACTTCTCGAGGAAGGACGCTCGACAAATTGGCCATTTGGCAGTCAACTTTTCGAAAAGTTGACAGTTTCCGTGCAAAGCAAGTAAATGTTAATAGAAAAAGTCACTTTCTCAAATATCACTTCAAAACGCCTCATGGTTCCAAGAGCAAGATTAAACCTTTTTCTTACTTGGGCCGTTCACCTCTCAATATCAGTGAGTACATAAGTAAGCAAGTGTGTATAGCTAATTTGAAAGAGGGCAACGCCCAGACCCTAAAGGCAATGAGTTCATTCATCTAACTTCGAGTCATATCTTGACAAGAGACTACATACAAGTTTACCTTAGTTCTAAGAGGGAAGTAGGGGGTAGAGGTATATGAAATGGGACATGTTCCTTACCCTGGTCATGATGATGTTTATCCGATGTTTTGCTGCTTCACACTGAATTTAGACCACATTTGTTCGCGACTTCTTCATCCCCAGAACCGATATCACCATCGCCCGAATCCCAACCATTCATGGAAGGGCTCCAAGCACCCAACGAGCAACGAACCCTCTAGGGTCCAGATGGTACCTACCTACATGGTAGAGATGGCAGATGGGTGGAGGACACGCCACAGCAACGGAAAGACACACGACGGACTGTTCTTTGTAGCAACGATCTCGTTTTTTCCCCGGCATCATTTCTTGTTTTCAATACCGTTGCCCTCCGAGATCCTTACCTACTTGACGCTCCTTCTTTGAGCGTACGCAATTCTTGATAAGGACCTTAAGCCCGTGCGGTGTAGCAATTTTGATGGCAAATAACGCAGGTCTTTTAAGGCGCAGGAATAGCAAGTAACAAATAACTCTCCAAGACCCAGTATTACACATTTGGAGCATTGATTTTTTTGGTCTTAGGGTGATTAAGGGTACCAAAGCTTTACATTAGTGCAAAAACAATTCTGCACTCATGCCATTTAACTAGAGTCTTATAAACCGTTTCCAATAAACAAGTCAGTCAAAAAAATGATATAAATGACGAGTACAAAAATGTAAAACTCAGCTGTCGCTTGGATCTAAGAGGGATAAACCTAAAAGCTGCAATTGAAATGGCAGATAAACCAATAACTAAAAATTGAAATGGTAAACAAACCTAAAAATGGCATTAAATGAAAAATAAGAATAAATTGAAAAGTTGCCATAAGGTGTTGAATATTATTAGGGCGATTTTTTGTGTCTCGTTTTGTCGTAATCTAAAATAGAATCTTTTGAGTCCAATTGTCAAAAATGGCAAATAGTGGAAAAGGCAAATATACCGCTTTTAGAGCACATTGATTTTTATTTGCCCGAAAAATGCACCCCTCCTGATAGGGTACAAAGTACATACGCCCTGGTTTACGCGGACAAGTTATAATTCCGCACTCCATTTGACGTCTAATAAGCCAAAGCGTAAGCGTCAACACCTGGATTCTGTTGGAAGGAATCGGGTGGGGAATGTACCTCACTTCATATATTTGGGTTGGTACTAACAACGAACGAACGATGATGATGATGAAGATAATTTTGTTGTTGCCTCTGTGCGTGACGAGCATCTCAAATTAGAGGCCCGTTGTGTGAATGACAAGGTTCTTTTTTCGGCCCTTTTTCTTGGCGCTGGCAAAAACATTGTGACATTTCTGTTGTTGTCGAAAGAGAAAATTGATGATCTTTGGGATCAGATGAGATGTTTGCCGTTTTTTAGTTTAATTACCACTTGTCAAAAGCTGTCGATTAAAAGCCTCGTTGGCCAGGCGAGTCAAGTGCAACGAATAGCGATCCAAATATTTTGCAGCATCCTGATTAATTGCATTGAGATTCCAATCTGGGTCAATCTTCAGACCTTGAGAAAATCTCCGGAATGCGCCGTGCCAAAAGTCAACCATGGGGACAGGGGCAAGTTTCCAAGTCATTTAGATCAATCATATCCTCTTGAAAGCAATACGATACTGATCTTGACCTTGTCTTGTGTCATATGGACAATTGATCATCATCATATAGCCAACTTCACGTCATTCTCATACGACACAAACTTTGAATGAACCAATGCCGTGCAGGACTTCAAAACTACAACACTGAGAGCTTCATGTAACCGGCGACAACCCTTTTGCTCTGCCAAAGCGGCCTGCAATCGGCAGATTTGAGCAAAGGCTAACTGAGAGTCGAGGTTCACCTTCAACAGCGATGCCAAATTGGTGTCAATCAGCCATAATAAAATGCAAGCTCATTTGTGGTCATTTTGCCTCTATTCCATAATTTTGGGTGTGATTATGCCAAGGTGATAATTTCTCGCGCTATCCCTGACAATCCACTTCCGGAGCTTCCAAGCTACGTACTGTACTTAGTCATGGATTCTCGAATTTGTGATGGATGTTGTTGAGCGCCAAATTTTTCCGGAAGTGTGCTGACTTGCTTGATGAATGAGGGAATAATGAGAAATGCCCATGAATGAACCCCAACTCAATGACCATTTACTTCTCTGTCGAAATCATATTCCAAGCATGTCACCATGACAGATCGGGAAAACGAGAAACACGATCCAGCTCAGTTGGGGTCTGAATTATTTTTTGGATTGGTCGTGCTTTGAAACCCGTGTCTTTATCGTCATCATCACAAAGCGAGGTGTTTTTTGCTAACCTCCCGTAATATGTTCTTGTTGTGCGTGTATGCGAAAAAAAGGTTTCCGGAACCGTTGCATGATTGGCACTATCCCCCTTAATGGGCATCAATTTCAAGTCTTCATAATCCTCGTTTTGCATATCAATGCCCTCATTGTCATCGTCTCCGAAGACGCTCTTGATCATGATGAGGATGATAGTAATGATGGTAGTGATCAGCCATGTTTTTTTCCATCGTCTTGAGCTGCCTTTTGTGGGTGTCTAGTCCGTTTTGGGCAGACGCCAGTTTAACAGACAACGGTTCAAAGGGGCGTGCCAGGAAATGGGTGCTCTATGTCTTCATATCTGCTCAATCGGCAGAAATGATGCAAATCTCACTTTGCAAGAGAATCATGTTCTCTGGAAAAAAGCAGATGATTTTACTCCAAGAGATCAATTCATTAACGCAGTCAGAAAACAGACTCAACAAGCCATGTTGAGATTGTTAAAACGCTGGGCCCAAATATTTATCGGCTGGACAGATATCATTATCCAGCATTCCATGGTAAAATGCGATGATAGGCTTGCCAGCTATTGTTCCCAAGTTGGAGCCATTTTTCATCACGATTTTGTGACAACGACCCTTGGCTTACATCCGTTTACTAGTCAAAAGCCAGCTTCTGGTTCTGGTTCGATCAATGGCTGTGGCTTTGAAGTTGATGAGCTGCGATGAAAATTTTGGTGCAATTATCACCTTCATTCAGTGTTCCTTTTGTCAGGCTTTTGGGTGCAAAGTGTTCATTAAAATATGGCAGTAGAGGAAGCTATTTCGTCAAAGATGAGAATAATCCCACGTTGCATTTTTTGCTTCTCATTGAGGGGCAATTCGATGCAATAGTCTTTTTTAATCGTCCTAAAGACCCAAGGACTATAAAAATAGTCTTTCCCCTTTTTACAGCAACATTTGATTTGATTCTTACGTTGACCCTTGCCAAACTTGAGTAAAAACTTTTATGAGGTATGATATGAATCAGAAAGGCAACGTCCAAGTACAAGAATTCCATCAATACTTTGCAATAGATTAGAGAACTTGTTTATGCAAATCTGCGGTCATTCTGATGCGTACAAAGCGCTAAATCCGGAACTAACCACCGGCTTTATATGAATAAAAATTTACCACCAACTTTTATCTCGGACTGGATGTCACTTGAACTAACAGTCCTTTTCGAATGGAATCTTGTCTATTATATCTGACTGGAATGCTTCAACCACAAAGTGCGGCGTGGCTTAACGATCATCTCGGGATTAATAACACAGATTTCGATTCGTTTATCTTAAATGTGGCTACTGTGAAGACTAAATGTCAAAGCAGATCATCATTCTGGCTGATGATGGCAAGTCTTCGGATGATCATCAACCCAGACTTATCTTCCTTCCGGATTCGATCGCTACTAAGGCTCTTTGAAGTGTTTGCTTGGCACTCAAATCCCTCCAACCCTTTTATGAAGACTATCAACAACTCAAGTTACCAAATCTGCCTACATGCAGACACAATGGCAATGCAAGATTTTCACTCCCTAGTGAGAGGATAATTATATTCCTTCTTTAGTGAGAGAGAGAGAAGGATCCTAAGATTAGTTCTGGATAGTTTTCAAGGGAGGATATAGTTATGAATACAATTGGCCGTCGTGTTCGATCTTGGCTTTTTTCCAATACTCATAAAAGTGTTGATGAAGAACGTTTTTTTGGCTCGCCAGTGTTTCGAGACCCTCGAGACAATGAATGGGGGTAATTTCGATTCAAATGGCAATTGATAACCACACCAGACCTTGAAAGGCAACACCTCTCCCACAAGGACACATGACAGGCATGTTTTTGGAAGCCCATTTCTCGGATTTAAAATACAACACCGATACCCACGAGTGCTTGTCAGATTTGGAGTTTCCATCACGATGAGCTCAAAACTAATGAGCTTACCTTACCGGTTGCCTCATCGCCCACAAGTCAAATATATGCATGCACTTGGAAACGGCCCTAAATCTTTGACAAAATCATGTTTTCCAAAATGTTTTCATTTAACGCAACCCGAGGTTATACATTCAAAAAAAGTGACCAAACGGAATCTTGGCATTATTTTTCTTATGGTTAGTAAAACAAGTGGTTTGAAATTAACGAACAAGATGTTTGAGTATGTCGGTATTAATTGCCATTGCCCATGTATGTTGTTGGTGGAAAATGAGTTGACCTTTTAAAGTTAAGCTATCCTTGGTTTTAGACGAGGATGGGAATTTTTGAAGGAATCTCCTCCTTTCTACCTTCTTTTGTTGTGATGACGTTTCAGGTATCAGGAATGTTATAGTTTGAATTTTTGATTGTCTAATTTTATAGCATCTTATACCTATGAGAGCTTCAATCTGTCAAACATCTTGAGGAGGCAACCCCATCCTTGAATGTGAGCGACATATTTTATGAATTAAAAGGTCAGAGAGAAAATTAATGATATTAATCCGTATTTTTAGCATGCAACTTAACATCATACTAATAAAAAATCCAAGCCACATTGCCAAGACTCGTTGCATATACGGCTCAACCAATGTTTTACAAGGCGTCGTAGATATCTCACAGAACTTGTAAACGGGTTAATCCTTTTCGATACAATCAGTCGTGGAGACGGCTGTACAGTCATAAATTCTAACCTCAACAGTCCCAGTCGATAAATACATTCACAGTTTGCAGTGTCAAGAATCTCGCCTTCCCATAAGCATAGGTCATACATATATTCGAACGGGTCTTTGAATCGGGAACAAGGGATCAATTCATGTGGAAAACTTGATCCGACTCGTCTGAACTGATGAAGGAATCGCTCGCGAGGAAGCTCAATGAAGATTTTTGTTCGCAACGGATCCAACCCACGCATTCCAGGTGTGCACGCACCTCTTAAGCATCAGCTGTGAACTTTTAACTTCTGGAACTAATTTCCGGACTGGTCAAGCCTTATCAAACTCCTAAATCTACGTACCAAACCACCGAGCTCGACCGGCTTCCATCCACCAACCAACCAACCATTGAGTTCAATGTATGTGAATAGACGATAGTGAGCTCAGGTAGGAATGGGTTGGGTCGAGAACTCCCCTGTCTTCAAAGGAATTCAGAACTTGATCCACTGAGACGGACGTAGCGATGCATTATGATATGAGGAACTCTCGGCAGAGATTGACTCAGATCGGGAGGAGACAATCCTGGGTTGTCAAGTTGAGTTGGACCTTTCCTATCAAGCCAACACTTCCGATCTTGACAATCCCTGAATGTTGTGGTTAGTGAGCCAAAAAAAACAAGAAATGAGATCGAAGCATAATTACCCGGTTTCCCGTTAGATTCGTCCGTTGGTTCGACGCCTGAAACTGAAACCTCATACCAGTTCCTCGAATACAAACCACGTGGTCAAGAAGACTGATTGATTAGATCAGTTCTCTTTTTGCTTTAGGGTGTGTTTTGATCCCTATGGGTTAAGGAGGCATGTCTCATGTTTAATTATGCTTGGCAGTGCTTGATAATTGTTAATGAGTCGTTGAAAGTTTGGGCTTCCGACAACTTCATAATCCAGTCATGACAATGCTAAGAGAACCCTTCAAACTTGGAGATAAATGGGCAATTATCAGTCTTGTAGAGAGAATGATTGAAACCCGATGCATAATAAAGAGACATTTTCAATAACGAAGTGAATGTGATAGATTATCCGGTGCACGAGAAAACTCGAGCTCCTTTACAAAGCAATAACTTGTTTCAAAAACTTCAATTGAACTCTTTTAACTCGCTTTGTTCGATGAAAACCGGTGTTAGGTAGAATAACTCGTTCAAAAAGTTTGGGCATGGTGCACAAAGAGATGGGAAACAATAAAAAGGACATTTTCCTCCAAGTTATCCTTTTTCTCTCCCTAAATAACTATAATCCAGTGATCAAACTTGCCGCCTCCACGAACGGTTTCTCACTTCCAATCGATAAGTTATCATATCATCAATGGATCATAAATTCTCACGATGCTTTTGAGGGGTCAGGGAAATAAGACAGTTGAGTTGGGCACATTAGTGAGCCGTGACCTTGACCACGTCCAAGTAAGGTATGTAAAACAGGCGAAAAACAGTTCAGCCCAACGCATCCGTTACCATTAGGCTTCCAAAAGCTGTGTATTCTTCGTCGTTGGACCCTTCTTTTGGCTTTGGGTACATCCACACCCATCTGGTTCTTTCTGACTTGTTGCTTTGTGCCCTCTTCAATTCACCGATTAACTGAACGACCTAGACAGGGAGGAGAATCGAGTTCAGAGAATATGCATTCAATTATTACAGGTACACACTCACTCTCCGCTGAAGTAGTGAAGTACTCCAAGTTTGGAGAGAACAAAGCCGAATTGATCGACAAATTCTATTGAGTCAAGAAGATGCGAGAAGTTCAACTCCCTCCAGCGCATCCAAACACAATTATGCAAAACTTTATTGTTCTTGGCCTTTTCAAAGTTAGAGCTTGGCAATCGGATACTCTGTCGAAGGTCATTTGCCATCTTGATCACCATAGAATTTCTAGACTCGTCATAAAACCGTTTGATTTGTGTCTTTTTCGCCATTGTGAAGTGACGACGCCCTCGCGGGGATTTGGGGGATTCCAAGCATTCCATTTGAACTCAGCGAGAGGTCCAAAACTCAATTATCCGGTAACGTCTCCTTTCGTATGTGGTTCCTTGATATTTTTTATAACCAGATGCCCGATCAAGAGATGTAATGCCCCCCTAAAAGGCCTCAAATCCCAATCACCTCAGGTTAATTGATGACCTCTCAAATGGTGTGTGTCTAAGCTCACTTCACCTATCTAAATGATGCGTGTTTCTCTCATTCTAAAGATGACTCAGCAATGCTCTCATATAGCGGAAACACATTATGGCCCATGATGGATTTGCTTCATGGACAGCCACAAATCGAAAGGGAAGGGCCGATCAAAGCTTTGGCTGTAATAACTGATTTATTTGGCTGGGCGCGAGTTCTCCACCTTGCGGTGCACCTCCAATCTTCCGTTCTACTTCTTCTAGTCTTCGTATGTGGTAATAACCAAGGGCTCACCATACCAATCTAGGTTATTTATCGGTCGATTCCGCATTTCGAGATGTCTGCCGAAGATAGACATTTTTTGTCCTCTTTCGGCTTTGAAGGACCCATAAATTTTCTCAACACGTGAAGTGTCCCATTATTTTGAGTCTATAATTACAGTTTGCGTCAATTGATTCAAATTATCACTGGTTTGAGTGAAGTTGAGAGAATGAGGTTCTTAGTCGAACTTCCAAAAGTTGAGCTTACAGTCTCTCATTAA
This sequence comes from Tigriopus japonicus, assembly GCA_010645155.1. Lineage (NCBI taxonomy): Eukaryota > Metazoa > Arthropoda > Copepoda > Harpacticoida > Harpacticidae > Tigriopus > Tigriopus japonicus. The sequence goes on from JAAGOF010000199.1 coordinate 111,774, forward strand.
GAAGATGCCAGGCTCGAAAAACACATGCTTTGGGATTGATTTACAGTTTTCAAGGGGGAATTGTTTCCAGAGACGTTTGAACAAGGGCAACAAAAAGTCTTTTCTTCATTGTCTTTCGCTCTCCACGGCTTTTATGTCGCATCCTTCTCGATGGAAAGATAGATTCTTGTTGTTTCTACACTAAAAAGGAACTCAAAAGGCATTTGTTCAGATCAGCTCAAGATCATGGTGCCAATATGGATGGAGGAATGAACAATGGACAAAATGGCGAGCTAGCTCTTTCTGTTCTCTGTGTGAGATAGATGCATGTACAGTTAAGGTGAGGGTTGTTAGGCTCCAGGAGACTTCTTAGTTGGTAAGACATGTTTGACCGACATTTCTTAGAGCCTCAGGCCAAATGACTAATATGCACCAAGACGGAAGGATGAAGAATGCAAGCATGAGGAATAGAGACATAAATCCATTTTCGATGGACTGTCTCTTCTGGGTTTGACCCGAGTCTTGACGGACAAAACGGCCGTTCAATCCAGATAAATGAGGCCTCTTAACCACAATTGACCACCGCTAACACTACTTTGAAGTGGTATTCAAACTTGAACGCTTCTTCCTCCCTGATTGTTTTTTTCCGATTCTTCCGGGCCTTTTCGAGGCTATGAACTTGAGAGCCCTTTTTATTCCATCTCATTCATTTTCAACTCACTGGGAGCATTTGTTTGCTTTGTGAGTTGGCAGAGATATCGAAAATTGGAAATGCTCCACAATTGGAACTGTTACGAGTAAGAAGATCTTTCGGACCGATAACGGATTACTCTTGACGTGGAGTAATAATCAATCTTACCCTAGTTGCTCTGCCATTCATTTGGATGAGATCAGCAGAAAAAAACGCGGTTTGTCATAAGATGGATATTGATAGCGGATATAGATTCGAGGTTGAAGTGAGATTTTGATTTACCGGTGGTTCTGACCAAAGGGGCGATGATCATTCTTAATTGAGTATTCACACAACCAATGCGAGCAAACACCTCGGTGATCCATTTCCTCATCCGATATGGATGATTCAAGAGCTCAATCGGCACTATTTTTGGAAGTAGAGAAGAGGTACTTTGGTGGTGCAGAAGTTCTCAATGCAGATTGGGTGCAAATGGTCCTAAACAGTGTATGACATGCTGTGACATTTTGTAGCAGAGATTTGATTAGATCAATGATAGGCCATCTTCGGATTCATGGACTGCCAAGCCATTTTTATGTTATCAAACCACACCCAAAGCCAATTGGAATTCTCAGCACCTCCAAACATAATTTTGAGCTCAAGTTTCGATATGGTTTGACGATATGGTGATTTCAACGAAAGGGATATCAACACAGTTTATGACCTTGTAATGTCAACTATAGTTTAAAACATAAGATATTAAAACGTTTGAAAGCATTCTTAAATTTCATTATTGCATGCGCAAAAAAGCGCCGTTAAAAAAATTTGAAGGGAACCTTCAGATTCGGCAATGTACGGTACATTTATCTGCCGCCTCCACAACGAACTTTCGGGTGCAAATTTCATGAATCAAATCAACGTGTTATTCCATCTTTTGGTGATGATTCGAAAATGCTATTAACGAAACCGTTTCGTCGATAATTTGATTAATCAAACCCAAACAAAACTAATCAAACCCAAAATGGGCCCGCAACTATTCAAGGCAAGTTGAAAATAAGTATACTGTATATGTATCATTCAAATGTATCCCATGATAACGACTTCTCGCAACAAAATTGTTTTAACTTTTTACCTCCTTTCAAGGTTGGAACTTGGTCTAAAAGTTATGAAACACCATTGTTATACCTCAAATATAACACTGTCGCGTCTGCTATCCAAAACATAAACTTATCGTTCCACTAAATTAAGCAGTAAAATACCAATGTCATGTCCATTGCAAAAACGTTGTCTCCACCTCTTCCTGTTATAAAAAAGGGGGGCCAAGCATCTAGATAGGAGATTGATTTTCGTTTTGATTTGCCTTGTTCTCCGGTTTTGGCCGAGGATGCTGACAGCAGAACACATGGATTCGTTGCAGGTCTGTCCTTAGGGTCATTCGCACTTTATACATACTACATACACCAATGGCAAGTCATATCACTAGTGAATGATGACGCGGACAATGATGTCAATGACTCGTGTGAACTGATGCCATCAAGTGGAATCCATATGGGTCGTCGAATTGAAACGCCGTTAACCGTGTCTTGAGCCCCAATTGAACAAAAAAAGTTATATGAACAGTTGGATTGGTTGGCACAAGCCTGGAGCATTAATCAATTGGGGTGACGCCAAGGTAATTAACACCACTCGTGAGTTGGAAATGAGTGAGCCTTTCATACATCACATGTGAGTAGGGCTTGGATAAAGTTGTGCTTGCTTAGTAGAAAAGTTGTGGTTTTGTCCGACTTTGCCACCAATTTAACGAAAGTTGCTTTGAGGACCAACAAATGTAGCCTAAGAACATCACTTTTTGTCCCATTGGTAAATTGGGCCCAAAACATGTCCAATTTGGCCAAAAATAAAACACTTCACAAAATGTATCAATTTTTGCTAAAAACAAGTTTGACAGAACTTGCCAGAATTGAATGTCTTAAACCTTAACTTGAAACTGAAATTGTCAAACAAATGTAGTGTCAATTAATGACATTCTAGAAGTCATTGATGTAGTGAAAGTATTAGTGTATTAATTGTGAGTTGGAGCTCGCTTTTACTTTGAAAGATGTTCATTCCAACCTTGAACTTTAGGAAGTGCTCAAATTGTTTAAAACCTCTCTAAATTATAATCACATTTATTATCGGTTAATTTGGCTTATTCTTTTATTCTTTCTTGGTTTCTTATACTTGAGGCTAAAAATGCCTATAAGCGGCAGTATTTTTTTGCCAAAATTTTTGGTGCAAATTTTTTTTCGATATTTTATCCGAGCTCTATATAAGACACTCGATCGCTACAAAGGTTTTGTGTTGCCACTTGGGCCGTGAACCTTTGAACCCACATTTGCTCCTAGTAAATTAATCTGTTTGTAGGTAGGACGTGAGATATGAATAGAGAATTGTCGACCAGAACAAATGGACAAATTGCCGAATACCGTTCTGTTGATTGAAGAAAAACTGATCTTTTTCCTCGGAGGGTGGCTTCGTGATACTGATATGGTTAATGATAATTGATGACGAAGATGCTTGCTTAAAGAGCACTTGTTATCGTGTTTACGGAACTGAAAACGTAAGATCTCATGTTCTCGTGGTTTCTTCATCTAATGGAAGACAGACCAAATAATAGATTGATGAGGTGCACTCTTCATATTCAAAAGGCATGACTATAGAACTGAACAAAAGTTGGTCATATCTTTCCAATATCTTCTTAAGCTTTGAACTAGCCAAGGTGAGAACCGGAGTTCACCTCCAAAATTGGATCCTTTCACGTTTTGGTTGTGATTGTAGGAGCTTCCTGGCCCCAACCAATGTACGTACTGTAAACAGTACATCACCCACAATCCTCACCCGACACATACTCACTCTCACACAAATAAGATCCATTAAATCGGTTTTATGATCCCGCTTAGTGGTTTTTCTAAAGGTTGCTCGAATCCAATCCCATCTCATAAGGTACGAAGCACACTAGTAAATAGATAGAATGAACGTCGTTTGCTAATGTCGTGTATCTCGAGCAAACTCAATGAGATAACCCAGCAAACCAACCGGTAGGCAACCCAATACGCGGAAATGAATGAAAAGACCCTGGTTCGCCAATGACTTTTTATTGTGACGTAATGTATTCATGGCTGGGGGCTAATGGATTGGGAGACCCCCCCCAAAAAAGAGTTGTGAATACCAAAGTGCGATGTTTGCACTCAAATAGTCTCAAATCAACTCGGGGTCGTGTCCTGTCAGGTTCCGCTTGCCCCGACCCAACATTTCCGACATACGCATTGTCTTGAGAGGCACGAATAAACCATGGATGAATGTCTGTTGTTGTAAAGAAACAACCACATTCGATCAATGGCTTCATGGAACATTGGAAAGTGTGGTCGAGTGAGTGAGTGAGTGACCTGAACGAACGTGACAAAAGAGAGCAAATATACACGTTCGGTATTGCGCGTAAATTTCAATTTGGGCGTGGTGCAGAAGAAGGGAATTGGAATTACCGTTGGTTCCACATGGCTTAAAGATGTCTTTGAATTAATCTTTGAACACATGTGAAACTCATTGGTTAGGTTCAAAATCTTTAATAACCCGATTTAATTTTTCGTGCTTTCAGCACTCAAAGGAACTTAAGGCCTTGGAAATAATACTCTTCTAAATAAAGGGTGAGTTTCAATCCGTTATGTATTCTAAACATAAAAGTGTGGTTCATTTACTTAACGAAATTTCCTCAATACCTATGAAAAGCTTCTTTTTGGGTTTGGTTCAGGTAACAAAAAATATGGGTAAGAAGCGTCAACTTGTACATTTTTGAAGCTTCACGTGTCGCCACCAACAAACCAAGAAGTTCCAGTTAAAACGGAATTTGATTTTGCCTAAATAGAGCCAACAAAAATCGGTTAATAAAGAAGTGTCCAACAAGCTCTTGCTTAGCCATTTTTGGTTGGTCAAGTGCTCGCAAAGGCATCATTACTTTTTCTTGCGCTTATTGCTTTGTTCAACTTTTTAAAAAGGCGCTAGCATTCTTCTTTTCCTTAGGCTTCTTAAGGTAACGATTAGTCCAATCTAATAAAGGAATATAATCCAAACATTCACCATTTAGTGTTTTCATTTGACCAAAGTAAAAGAAAGAGAAATTATTAAGATATCAATTTTTTCCAATAAATATGCGTATCATGAGAACTGCGAGCTGTTGCCACATGAAATCCACTAGATGGCGCACTTTATGATCGTACTTTTTTATTATAGTGCTCTAGCTTGCACCTTAACGCGCGAACTAAAGCCCGTGGCGAACCTTTACACTTAAACACCCCATGTGTTTACCCACCCCAACACGCATGTTAACGCCCCTAATTCAAAAGCGAGAGCACACCAAAATCAAGTCAGATTAACCGGCCTCGAGTATATACTCGTGACAACTCCTGTGTTTGAAATGCAGCACCTAGGGAGAGTACATACATGACGAATGCTAATTCGACTTGATTTTGGTATACGCTCGCTTTTGAATTAAGTGCGTTAACATGCGGGCTAAAAAAGTTTTGTGACGACTATTTCGATGAACCAAACATCGCAACAAATCCATTATGATAAAGGTTTGTTCTCTTTCACGGTTTACCAAGATTGTAAAAGCTTAAATTGATGCTCAAATAAGCTGAAAGTTAAATGACCTAATTCAACACATGACCTTAATATTTAACATAATATGAGAACCGTACTGTCTTTAAACCGCAGCATATGTACTGACACTTTTCACGCATGGCTTTTTGACAATACTTTAGCTAGTATACTTGAGCAATTTGAATTAATGCACATGACATGAGACTTTCTATTATGCAAACCAAATTATGATCATCCCCGCAATTAGACTTAAACGAAAAGTCTTCGTGTAAGGGATTCAATTTACATAGGTATATGGATCAATTGTTATACAGGGTGCCCTTACAAGCTTAGAAATACATTATTACCAAGTGATTCAAAATATATATTTCAGGCAAGCTAAGTAGATAAGTTTAGTAAATGTTAATTTATTTTTGCCCGTCCTTCATTGTTCACTTTTCTCTTCATCCATCTTTTTTCGACCAAACTAATCTAGGAATAGTTTGCCAACCAGAATTTCCATTTCTCTTGTTTCAAAGATCTTGATCTTGAACACCCTGTCTGTCTCTCTCTAAACGCGGGTCGAACTACGTGCACAATTACTAGATGAGATGAAGTATTCATGCTCGTGACACGAGTTCCGTTTTCGCACGTGTCTCCTTAGATTGCTTCCCATTGAAAATGATTCATTTGGGCGGATTCCAAGTCCAAAGCCAACCTTGCTCACATCGCCATATTGGCGCAGCGAATAATTGCCAATTACCGTGGACCACAATCTTGACAGTGGGCAAATGCTCTAAATCAACACAAAAGATGAAGAGACGTGCAAATACCACGAACATTGTACAGTTACGTACAAATATGATCGAAATGCGAGAAGGGCTCTCCGAGTGGAATGAGGAGCATCGTCGGATTTGGCACGGATCATGAAGATCAAAATCAATGGACGGATGGTCAAAGATACGAACTTGTTTCCAATTGATTTATTGCTCTCGATGAACGTACGAGAAGTAGAAGCATCGTTGTTCTTATCGGTTGCCTTTTGTCGGGAGATATCCATTATTACTCACTTGCCAGATCACTTCAGGTAATCATAAACCAATTTAGTTGGTAAGGCGATAATGCATCAAAAGGCTCTTTAAAGCGTTTTCCGACCAGAAAATTGCCACCATATTCATAACATCTCGTGTCTGAATCTCGTTCGGAACCGTTGAATTCCTGTTGGATTTTTTGTTTTTGCCATCTGCCTTGAGAAGAGCTTTGAAGTGTTTTTTCTTGACCAGACAAATGCTAAATCATGGTGGCAGATGAGTGGGCCTTCTTCATGTCTGTGCCAAAAAGGGGGTTTTAACGTCTTTTTTGCGGTGTTTAATGTGATGACAGAGCTTAGCAAATGCCTTTGTCATCTTGATCGGAGACTTAAAAAGCAAGAACCACGACATTCTCAAGACATCATCCCGACAACGAGTTCGAGCTTAATTACATCATTGAGCTGCCGTTAGTAATGCATCAAAACAGTAACAAAGTTCAAAATCGTTAGGCAAGAAAAAAAGACCCGATTATTGCTCCAAATTCACCCGGCACACGGTTATACAAGTGCAAAAGAGCTTGTAAGTAAGGCACATTTATCATGTGTACAAACTGACACATAAAAAATTGCAAAAAAAGATAATGTTGGTGAATGTTTTTACAAATAAATGCCTTAAATATCACTTAAAACAAACATTGCTCCCCTTGAGATAAAATAAAAACCCACGAAGTTTACAATGCTTGAACATTCATGTACTTGGACCGATTTAGGCCAAAAATGCGAGTTTAGACGGCAATTTCATAATTTGATTCGCAGAACTTCTTGCACTACAGGCTTGTATGCATTGGTTTGCATTGGGGGTTATTTTTTTTATATTTTTTTTTGATGCATTTTAGGAGTTCTCGACGTCTGTGATACTGAAACAATCAGTTCAATGAATGAGTTTGCCGGAGGCTTCAAACACTTTGAAACATCTTTGTTTTTCGAGGCGTGGGTTTAAATTGTCTTGGAATTCGTTTCATCCCTCAATTCCGAAGTTAAAGTGTTTCATATGGCACAATAATAACACGATGAACAAATTATCTCACAACTGCTCAAAAATCTACTTGTTTAATTTGGAAGAAATGCTATCGCTCTTTGCTCTATTCTTGAACCTTGTTTTATGAGACTGTTTTATGATCAAAAACAGAAAACACACAGACCATCATTTCTTGTTAAGGAATTGTAATCTTTCATTTTCCAAGCTCAAGCTCAATATTTTCGTTTGATTTCATTGATTATTAAGCATCCCTGGAACAGCACAGTTGTAGAGTTGAAGTAAAAACAAATCCCATCAATTTGAAAGGATTTGGTTCACATTTTTGATGCAACAATTTATCTATTGATTTAGGACGGGAGAAGCCCTCCGTATTTACTTTTCAACTTTTATTCGTTTGCGAAGTGAGTAGTGGGCTTGTTTTAAATGGTGGAAAATGCCCACATATTGGGCGTGGCTAACATCGCCAAACATTTCTTTGGCAACGCTAAAACCCATTGACCTTTTTGGTGCAGACTGCAAGATGATTATCTTTAATTCATTTCTAAATCAATTATAAAACCTCGACTGCCGACTAAACCATTAAATCCTTTTTTATCGAGGGTGAAAATCAAACCAAAATTGCCAAAATTGCCAAAATACCAACATACCAACATACTGATTTCAAAATAACGCTGATGAATCAAAATACACATCAATTTGTATCAAAAAATCCTAAGATTTACTTTCAAATTTAGATCATCACGGTCAGTCTTAGCAAAATTGCGTCAATTACTTGAAAAATTAATTACAATTACTTCATCAAAAAATGTAAGTAATTACAAATACAATTGTATTATCCGAAAATGTGATTGAGATCAGTTATAATTGCATGTCAATTACATGAAAGTTACAATTCTTCCGTCCCTTTCACCCTTTGCCTTTTCAAAACGATGAAAAATAAACCGATCTGCCATTTTTAAGCGGCGATGCACCAACTGACAACTTCTAATGCTTGAAAAGTTAATAGGAAAGAGTGATTGCTTTTTCCTTTTCAGAAAACCCGAACTTTGTATATGTATATTAAGATGACGATTTTTAAAAACTTTTCTTTCGCACCTCATTTGTCTGCCCTTGGTTGTGAAAAGACCTAAATCCTGACACAAAAATCATGGTCAAAAGCTCTTGTATTTTAAAAGTATTTAAACATCAAAGCTTGGGTATGTAACAAAAGCTATATGTCTGTGGCATCCCATTGACAGCAAATTGATAACAATAATTGTTTTGCAAGTAAAAACTGATAAATTGGTTTAATGGTTAATTTAAGAAAGTAAGATTTTGAAACGTTGTTCAAAATATGTAATAAATTACTTGGAATTGTAATTGAAATTACGTAATTTAATTGGAATTACAATTACAATTACTCCCCATCCCTGAGTCTTAGATAGTGATGTATTTCGAGTTAGGAGTGTTGCCTTTTTTGACTCGAAGTTTGATTGCTATTCAAATGGGCAGGCTGTACCAAACTTTTTGACAAAAGAAAAGACCTAAAAAAGACGAATATGGCAACACTTGATCCAAATTCAAGTTTGAGTTTGATCATAGTTATTGCTGATAGACTTCGAGTTGGCAGTGTTGCCATATTTTACGGGAAGATTCGATCGCTTAGCTTTTGAGAAGTCAACTTATGGTAAGCTTTTTTACCCTGAAGGACCAAAATGGCCAAACTATGCCAAAAATCCAACTCGAAACACATCAGTAGTCTTAGGTTCATACAAAAAGCAAACAAGGAGATATCAAGATCAATGAAAATGTTAATTCGTTGAACGGTTCTAAAGTTCTAACAATTCTGTCGAAGTAACAGCTCTTGCTTTGCTCTGATAAGTCACAGATGCTTGTTTGACAAATGAATCAAACATTTTATAGGGTGTTGTTGGTTTCACAAGTGGTAAGTTAACAAGAAACAAGTTTCTCTTTGCATGAAAAACTCCATAAACAAAAGGTTTCCCCACGAACAATTTACCGCGTGCTCTACCAACCATTGAAAAATACCATTTTTAGCAAAAATATGGCTCAATGAAATATTTTCTTTTACCAGAATAGATTTGTTTTAAAGGTGCAGGCGAATGGATTTAAAGCGAAAGGGTTTGTAAAGTCATCACCAGACATGATACCAAACCTATTTTCTATTCATTTTTGTAGTGAGTTGAAAGTTTGCAACTGTTATTTGACACCCTTTTGAATCTATGGTGCTCTATATCTATTCCTCGAATTATTTTCAATAACAATCCATTTCGTTTATTTTTCTAAACTTGTGAGCGCAACTCTAAAAATAAAAACAATCATTTCAACTCCTAATCAATATTTCAGAACTCGTCCGTTTGTTGACAGACATGTTCATCAAAGAGCCAGATGAAAGAAACATCAAATGATTCTTTTATTCAACTTGGGTCAGCCTTGAATACCATTCTTCCAAAGAACAGCATTCCAGGCACTTGAATATTCGTGTGCGAACAATTAAAACGGTGTCAAAGTACCTTTCGAGAACACATGGAAGTTGGCAGATCTTTAAAACGACCAATAATCCTACTTGAACTACTTTGCTTTGTCATTCGATTCCCAACATTGTGGTACTTAGGTACAATTGGAGAACTTTTGACTTCGAGACAAAGTGCTCCCGTTTGAACTGAGATGTCAGACACATTCTTTTGCCTTCATTAAAACCTGAGTGGAAATGAGCTCGAGTAATGACAAATCATAAATCTCCTTGAGCAGGAACTGGTCTGAAGGGATCCAATCATTAAAATATGTCCTTATTTCGGTCGTTCAATAAAGCCAGCAACCAAATGTCACATAATGTCCATAATAGAAAGGCTCGCTGTACCTTTTAGAAAGATACAAATACGGCACCAGCAATGACGTAGGCGTATGTGGTTAATTTCATTGGCTCTTCCCCTCAAAAGAAGTCGTTAAGGCTCGACTTTGTTCGCTTCATGCTTCATGCTCGACCCACATCTTCTCTCAAAACCAACATTGCCACCAAAGCTGTAATTCATGAGGTCCATGAACCAATCATAGAGCACGAGATCTAGAGCAAAACTTTGAGCATCAATGAAACAAGAAGTCCAACTTTGGAGTTTGGGTTTGATATCGATATGGCGGAAGTGCGTACTGCAGGATCGTCAGTGAATGAGAAACGCGTTGGTGGGAAATTGGGGATTAATGGCGACACTTCAGAGGAGATGTTGAATGTGGTAAGGCCTGACAAATGAGGGCAAATTGTGAACCAGCTCAGACGAGAATGAATTTTCTTTGCTCATTCAGGCCCTAAGGGTAATTGGAAGATTATGTGTTCAATCATGTGCTGGATGCTGTGCTGGAAAAAGCGATAGCCTATACAAAAGGTCCTGCAAGTCAATCTTTCAAGCTTTAAAGATCAAGAGTGGCAAATGACCTCCCCAAGACTTGAGTGTTTTCATTTTATTGCTTGGAGGACAAAGTATTAGGAATCAAGAAGAAAAAGTTTTAATAACTTATCAAGTTTCAATAGAAGTTCTTTTTGTTACTCTCGGCAAAGTATTTTATGTAAGTTTTTGTCGCCTTTCTCTTTCGGGTGTCATTTTGCCCAGCCTGCTGCAGCTTAAGCTTAAACAATAGATGAAAAACGGAATGAAAGGCATCAAAGCTAAGCGTATTTTTGTTTAAAATCAAACAGTTATGTCAATTGTCAAAAGGTCGTTTTCCAAGTATTTTGTTGAAACAGAGATGGAAATTCAATCATAGGCACTAATCATTGTGCTAAAGTTCGATTACGAGGTTGAATAGATTTTGACTTCTTGTTCCGTGAAAAGTCGGACCATTTGCGGCAATCAAGCAAATAACTAGCTTTGCACATTTCATGAAAATGTATTTTATTTCACTTTTTCCACTTTTTTGCATTTTTTCATTATTTTGGCTGATTTACAATGTTTGCATTTTTTGCCGTTTTTATCGAAATTTGGTGCATTTTTCTGGCATGTCTTTTCCTTACTTGCATCGTTGGCCTTATTCCTTCAAAGCATGGATTTTTGAGCACCATGTTAAAAACTATTTGTTTTGAAGGCTTAAAATTTCTCTTCGAAATTTGTATTTCAAGTTTTGGCAGTTGTTTTTCAATTAAAAAATGAAAGTGTGAAAAGAAATCTGTTCCAAAAGTAGCAGGCGTTTTAGACCCAAAACCCAAAAGTTTATTTACCAACACAATTTAATTTACAACAACCAATTAAATTGTATGATTGTTTTATGTAAAAACCAAGAGCTATGAATGTTCTAATGGTCTGTATGGCCCCTAATTTCGATTTATGTATGATGAAAATTTAATACCGTTCAAATGTTCCTCAACTGCGTGCTCGTTTTGCATTTTCTTGTTACATTTTTAATGCATTTTTGGCGCTTTTATTGGCATTTATTCTATTATTTGTGCAGCCCTTCACATAACACACATCTTATTCTTGTATGATTTTGGAGACGATATACAAGAGAAAACGGAGTTCCCTGGGAGTTTGGGAGCTTTCCCTTGGGAAAACTATTTCCATCATTCAAATAGCTTCCAAAAATATTTTCTCTTTTAATGGACCCGTTATGAGGCCTAAAACATATATTGATTTCATAACGAGGCCTGTCTCTTTCCAAAGTAGTTTTTGACAAATTACTATTATTTTTCCAAAACCTGTACGAAGAGGATCCCAATATCTTAATTACCTCATCCATTAGACGTTGCCCTCATATCGAAACGACCTTTACACATTCCTTTGGTTACTATATTTTTCATAAAGTCAAATGCTGTACATTTTTTCAAACTGTTACAGGTAAAACATGTTCCCCACTTTCCAAGTTTTCGCATACTCCAAGGCAATCTTGACATCCTGTTGGAGTTCCACTACATTTGCCTCCAAATCCTGGCGAAAAACACGATCCCAAAACTGATCCAGAAACGAAACCTTTGGAGTTGATTCGAACACTGCATCCATCACTGGATTGGCAATTGTAAGAGCAAGTGTCGCCTGAAACTGCTGATTCTTGATTTGGGATCTTTGTCTGAGAGATGACATTGGAAATAGTTTGAGAGGAACTGTTACCTAAAAACGAATACAAAAGTGATCAGTTAAGCGGCCTCAAATATTTAATGTGAAAGGCCAAATATTTGAAAAATATATATTAGAAAAAACATCAAATTACTTTTTATACTATTTAGAGTATTTAAGGGAACAGTTCTTTTGATCAATATTTTGTTGCACAAGATCAATTAAACTATTCAATCTGGAGATTCCATCATTTTTGTGGTAAGAGTTACGATTTTCTATTTTAGATCAAAATTCAGCAATGTAAATTATCAGGCGAAGCTAATCAATATCTTTACTCCCACGGCTTATTTTAAAATTTTAATTCCATCGAAAAAATTTTAGAAATCCGATTTCATTGTCAAAATTTCAAAATATTCATTGAAATCACCAACATTCTTGAAATAATTCCATGAAACAGGGAATCTTCTTATAATTTTGGAAGAAAAAGCCCAGATATTTTAGATATTCTCAAAACGGCAAATAATTTAGAACAAATATTTTATATTTGATTAAATATTTCGGCCCCTCTAGATTTAGGTTTTCATGGGGAAATTTTCAAATTGCTTGATGTTTCTTGTTTGTCAGAGTTTAAAAAATAATTGGTGCTCTATGACGAAAGCTTTGCCACGTTTGTTTATCAAATGAAAAATATTTACGTTGGTAAATAATTACTGTTGAATGAAGGTTCAACACTAATTTTTAGTGATGCGATCAAACAAAAAGTGTCGCCGTTTTTTTACATATAGTTTGTATCTCTTTGTTCCATTGAAGTCAAGCTGTGTTAAACTTTTTGACCCCAAACGTTGAACAAGGGCCAATGTGGCAACACTTGGCCAAAAAATTGTTTAAATGGCATCAGTACTAATTTTACATGTGATTTCACTGTTTTGGTCAAACTCATTTTTCTTGTTTTTGATATGCAAGTAATTGCTGGTCTACGAGTCAAATAATTCATCAAATAATTTGACAAATGTTTCAGTTTATTAAAGTTTACTAAAAACCACTTTGATCGTCGGTGAAGAATGGTGGTTTTACCACAAAGGATTTGGGACTCTTCTGCCACAATGTATCTCCAAAGAGCTCAAGTTTGAGAGTGGCAGTCAACCGGCATCGAACCCTCCATTATCTTAAACCAACTGTTTTAATACACTAAACAAAAATTATTACCTTTGGCCAAGGTGACCGTCAATTCTTGGCCATTTTTACCCTGGCATACTCCCAGACATTCTTGGCACTTCTCTGGTATTCCTGAGCACTCTCCACCAAAAGATGGAGGAAAGCAAGATCCCAAAACAGATCCAGAGAAGAAACCAATTGATGCGAACTTCACCGAACATCCCCCATTCTCCTGACATGTGTAAATACATTCCTCTGGTGTGTCTGGCATCTCAGGAGGATTGACAATGATTGGCGGTAATTCCAAGACTTCATCCAATTCTGGCCCTTCATTGGGTTTGTGCAAGGTAACAATGGGTTTTCGAGTGGGTATCCAACTCAAATCCACATTCACTGGTGTTCGAACAGTGAGTTTCTCAGTTGGAACCCCGTTGCAAAGACCTGGATATCGTATTGAGCACGTGGTTCCAGCGGGACATTCTGAACAGGGTCGCCCAACCTTGTACATTTCGGACTTGATCAAATTCCCAGCCAAACCGTAGTTGCAGATGAAGAATTGTTGTCCATAATTACTGTTCTCGGGTTGAGAGATCAGTTTTCCACACCCGATTTTTGTGGAGGATGACCAGGTCATTTGGGTGAAATGGCCAACCAAAACTCCCGGAATAACACTGAAATTGATGGGAATGATTAGAAAGAGTTTTTGTTTGGGGTCGGTTACATACTCACTAAAAGGGAAACACAAAGGAGCTATTGAAATCGACCACTTCGTCGTACCATCCTTTTACAGATTTCTCCCAACTTCCAGTGAAATGGCCAAACCAAAAGAGATTTTGTCCCACCTTGAAGCGATCCAAACTGCGACATTGAGGGCACTCGTGGTTACGAACGCATTGGTCAGCCCAAGACTGAGCTTCAAATTCCAATTCTTCGTCATAAGTCTAAAAAAGGATTTTTTTTTTGTTGTTGAATTTTCATTGTCAGGATTAACTATTAAGCATAAGAAAACAAGAAAGGGTCATTTTAGGTCATATGGGGAGGGCGGGATGTCATATGGAGACAGAAGAAAGTATTTTTTCATATAAAAAGGCATTTTTTGGGAAAACACTACATATGTTGGTCTTTTTCGGGACATCCCCCCCCCATGATTGATTATTTGATGACAAAATTGCAGTTTTGAAAATTCATTTTGGTAAAATTGATGTTCTATATGGTTTATTGAGGGCAGCATAATTATTTTTTAAATATTATGGCAGATTTTCCGAATTGGCAAAATAGCAGGGAGGAGATGTGGTGTTGCGGTTAGCGCAATTTCCTTTAGTGAGAGAGGTCCCAGGTTCGATTCTCCTCCCCAACCTTTCTCAAGGAAACTTTTAGACGTTAATCCACACCCACAGACGGAGAACCATTCTGATACCGGACTTGAAATTGCCTATCGGAAGTGATTTGGACGATGTGATGGCTGGCTTCGCTAGCCGGGCGAGGCTCAACCCTCCGACCCTAGCACCAACAATCCAAAAAAAAAAAATCCAATTCTAAAGGGCAGTCTTTATATAGTTTTCTGATTCAAAATTGGAAACTTAAAACATGGATTGATCAATCATGGTCTTCTCGTTACAAGGATAAGGAACTAATAGTTGTTTTAGTTTTAAAATGAAGGATTGATAAAAAATCGGAGACCACAATTACTTGATACTAGTGATGGACCGAAAGCAGACATGCGCTATAAAGGACGGAGTTTGACAACAAAATCGAAAAAAAATCGTCCAAAAACCACTGAAATTCAAGTTTCCCGATTTTTCAAAATCTACGCCCTACCCAACATCGAACACATGAGCAATTTAATTTTTAAGGTGGATTTTGCATTTATACTATTTTGTAGTCAGTTTCTTTCGGTTTCGGTTTCGGTTTCGGTTTTGGTTAAGCCCTCTTTCGGCCGAAACTTTCGGTTTCGGTTATGAGCCCTTTCGGTCCATCGATACCTTGATACTTTTCTCACGTCCATCTTCTATGGATTTTTATTTTTTTTTCACACAAATTGTGAAATTTGTTTGCATGTGTAGAATTAGCTAGTCCAAAACAAACACTTTTTTGAGAAGTTGTTTGATAATGCTAAAAGCCTTACAACATTGATTACAACAACATTACATTACAACAAGGAGGCAAGATATCTATGAAAAATGTAACAACAAAGCTTTGTTTGACAATAAAATCCTACGAAATTCAGTTGAATGTCTTCCTCAATCTAGGAGTTTATTCGAGATACCCAACAAATAACAACGGCAAAATCAGAATTTATACGATCATTTTTATTTCGTAAGCGACAAGAAAGACGTGGACAATTCTTTGCATCCTATTGCAAGCTATTGACGCCTCTAGATTACGGGCATAGAAGGCATGGTTGTTCAGGCTGCCGCAAAAGGAGGTGCCTGGCTACATTGAGCTTTTGAGAAGAAGACTATCATCAACATTACAGAAACCGTTGTAAAAGCGGTCTCTAATCTCAATCCTTGAAACATCCGAGTCAACTTCATGGGACAATTAAAGTGAGCACGATAGGATTCCTGTGTCAAAAAATTTCAAGAGGAGCAAGAAGCAAAATGTTCAGCGCTAGATCCCTTCTACTGAATTTGTACAGAAAATACAGGATTCTTTTAACAAACCATTCATCAGGTTCGATAAGAGTAAGCATTTGGTTATTCTTTTCGCAGGCAGATAAATGCACAAATTCTGGAACGCTCCCCAGCATTGGAGGGCACGAAAATAGGAAAGGGAAAAGCAGATAGGGACAAGCAACAGACGGAGAAGCGGTCAAAAGTACGAAAATATCAGCTGATAAGAACAAGTTCTTCTGCAAGCTCATTAATGGACCAATTCTTGACCGCTTCACCGCATTGACGGGCACGAAAATACGTGCACGTCAATATGCGCTTTTGGGTGTGACCACCTACTGGTGGGCGTGACAAAAATTTATTAATTACTTTATTTTTCGACATAATCTCCTGCTCTCTGAATACAGCGATCCCATCTTTCCTCCCACTTCCTGAAGGCCTGGGCGAAGTCGTCCTTGGACATCATCCTGGTGACCCTCTCCTACGCAGTTTTGACCTCATTGATGGTGTCAAACTTGTTCCCAGCAAGGTTCTTCTTGATCTCAGGGAACAACCAGAAATCTGCAGGGGCGAGGTCAGGTGAGTACGGGGGATGAGACACCAGGGTAATGTTCTTGGTCTTGATGAAGTTGCTGGTCAACTTTGCTGTGTGGGGCCTTGCATTATCCATGTGTAAGACCCACCCAGTGTTCCATTTGTGGGGCCTGCGGACTTTAAGAGCCTTTAAGAAGTGGCCCAAGACTTTAATGAAGTAGTTGGCATTGACTGTGGTGTTCTTGGGTACATAATTTGTGTAGATCAGGCCCTCAGAGTCAAAGAAGGGAATCACCATCACTTTTTTCTCCGATCTTGTGACTAGTGCTTTCGTGGGTGGCCTGGAACCCTTCCTGATCCACTGTCGAGATTGCTCTTTGGTCTCTGGTGTCGTGAAGGATATCCAGGTCTCGTCCGTGGTCACCACTTTGTCCAGGTATGCGTAGGACTCCCTCCTCAAGGTCTTCAAGAACAATTCCGCACATCTGATTCTCTCGGCTTTATGCTCATTGGTCAAAAGTCGAGGGACCCAACGGGCACATCTCTTAGAGAGGCCAAGATCTTGATGGAGAACTTTTTCAATGGTTCCAGTGGATGTGTCAAGGTTCAAGGCTAACTCCCTCACCGTCATCCTTCTGTCGCTGTTGACCATGGCCTCCACAGCCTCAATGAGTTCCACTGTCCTGACTGTTTTTTTGGATCCACCACGGTTGTCTTTGGCGTCCTCTCCAGCCCTCACCTTGGCCATGATCCGTCTCACCTGGCTGATGGAGAGAGACTTGTCCCCATAGGACTCGTCCATGATGGTCTTGATCTCATTTGCCTTCTTGGTCGTCCGGGCCATGGCGATTACGAAATCATGTGCTGATGCCATTGTTAGAAAATCACGAAATTTGGAGAGGGTAAGCTGATCAGGATAAACAACATAGCACCTCAAGGTCAGGGGCGCCGTTTTTTCAGAAAAGTTTTTAAACAAAAATGGTAGCCAAGAGTACACAGAACAACCAACACTTTGAAATTTTTTGATATTTCAACCCTGGACCGAACT
Source organism: Tigriopus japonicus (assembly GCA_010645155.1). Taxonomy (NCBI): domain Eukaryota; kingdom Metazoa; phylum Arthropoda; class Copepoda; order Harpacticoida; family Harpacticidae; genus Tigriopus; species Tigriopus japonicus. Next base: position 129,494 of record JAAGOF010000199.1, read on the forward strand.
ACAAAAGGACACGCATATTGACGTGCACAAGCCTCGTAGCAAAGGGAAAAGCGGATAGGGACTAACGGCAAGACGGAGAAGCATATAATGGCACGAAAATAGCTTCATTCGATCGTTTCGGTCAAGGCGATGCACGAAAGATTTGAAGCATATGCATATTCTTGGTACTTTGTTTCTCTGTTGATGGCTTCAGCGACTATACTTTACTGTAGATAGACCAATCGATAACACAAGCTCGTCGTTTTGATCGTGTAGATTCATAGAATACTTGTTCTAATCAATCCCTTCCCAAAGGACCTACCAGTTCCATCATATTGGCAGCGGGAGGTTGCGGTCCTGGATCCCCTCTCAGTTCCTTTCCATTCGCAATAAAGGCACGCCTTTCATTATGGAGCATGAGCACAAGTTCCCTCTCCTCTTGGGTCATTCCTCGGTCCAAGATCTGGCCACATGTTGGGGATACCTTGTTCTGAAACCACAGGGTAAGCCAATCAACTCGAATATCACAATGATATCAAGGGTAGAAACTAACCTGAAAGTGACATAGTGTGTGGTTTTCATGAAGGTTGCAATAGAAGGCCTCGGGTCTCACGCTGTCTGGAACGGGTATCAACACATTGGCAAAACTGCCTGCCAACCAAACCAAAGATGCCACTATCAAAACTGATCTCGATGCATGGTCCTGCATTTTACGATTGTTCAAAGCATGAGAAACAAGTTTTTTGGCTAAGTCGATCAACCAAAGCACGTGTGTGTGTAGCTTTAAGACAGTGCACGCCAAAATTGCGTCGAAAAATGGGGCCAACCAACTTCTAAAAATGGCTAAATAAGCTCAAGGTCGAGAGGAGTGTAAGGTACACTGTTTCTTCGAGGACTGATTCTTTTAAGACAATAAAATCATTATGAGGGCCAAACGCCAGTATGTACCCATGTGTAAGTTGCCTGGAGGAGGATTAGTTGAAACAAAATGTCAAAACATGCAATCTCTTCCACTGATAATTACGTACGCACGCCGGGATTTGGTTGGTTTGTCTGGGAAAAGATGGAATCTTGAACTACATTCTCATTCGTCTATTTTTCGACATACATTTCTTGCACAGTTTTGATTGGTTTGTGAACTGAAATATCTACATATGATAGTTCCCGGCTCCATAATTGTATGTGTACGGATAGGGATATTGCATTCCATAATTGTCGTAGGGACCGCCCATTCCTTGAGGATGTTGCTTGCAATGGAATGATTTCTTATACAAGAACGCATGCCATTCATCGATCTCGCTCAGATCTCCAGGACCCCAAACATTGATGGGTCGAACTAATTCCTTCGTTTTTCCCCGGGTAGCATACATGATGGTCATAATAAGGGCCACAATGGGGATTTGTAAGGCCACAACTAAAGTCAGGAACCAACCCACTCCATGGGCCCAATCTGAATAGTGGAGCTCTCCAGCTTGATATTGGAACGTGGGTGGGGTCCAATGCCAACAAGCGATGGCAAAGATCCCTGCCAGGATTAATGGGATGATGGCCCAACAAATCTTAATCAGAATCGAAATCTTCACATTCAACATGAAATGAAGGTCGTCGGCAAAGCGTTGGACTCCATAGATCCACATAACGGCGATGGTTTCGAAAATGGCCACCCACAGGACGCCTAATCCTCCACCATATGTGTCCATTAGGTCGAATATGAATTGACCCGAGAGGGAAACACAAGGTATGCTAAAAAAGGGAAATTCATTTTGTAGTAGATTTTTACTAATACTATTTTAGTCCAATGTAGGCCCAACTTCCATATCATTCCAGACAGTTTAGGTGAGAATTGAAAATTGAATCAGAATTAGAGTGAATCATTGATACCAGGGGTAGGCAACCGGTGGGCCGCGGCCCCAAGGGTGGTCTTTGGTGAGCCCAGGTGCTATGGGGAAAATCCAAAATAGTGGGCCTGCTAGACATACAAAGTTCTGTACTTGTGGGCCCAAAGCTCTTTGATCGTTAATTTGTGGGCCCTTGAACCTACCAACGTCTGTTTGGTGGGCCCCTGACAACATGTAAACAAATTTGTGGGCCTTGACCCAAAAGTACTGGCCGACCCTTGATTTAGACAGACCATCTTTTGAAACAATGAGCTTCTTCTTCGTAAGCTGAACCAAGAAGCACTGGAATCATGGAGTGGGAGGCTGGCAATGAGAATGATGATTTCCAATAAGAACAATTCACTTGCGTTCTTCTGCAAATGAGACCTTGTATATGTTGACAAGAATACGGCACGTATTTCAATTTTCAGCTCCATCGAACGTCGGAGACAAAAGTTATGCTCTATCAAAGTTCAGTGCAAATCCTACCGAGAATGAATGAACTAGCCCTTTTGTGTTAATCGTTTTACCACAAAAGGGCGAGTTTATTCGTTCTATTCTCTCTTCAGTACATAAGTTCGAGAAGGCATAACTTTTCACTCCGGCATTCGATTGGGCTGAAATTTGAAATACGTGTTCTTCTCAATGCAAGCCAGGTCTCATTTGCAGAAGAACGCAAATGGTTTGTTTCTGCTGGAAATCACAATTCTCATTGCTAGCCTCTCACTCCATGATTTCCGTACTTCTTGGCTGAACGTGCTAGAAATGCGGTACGTACAACGAGGGTGGATATCAGAATATTGGTTTCAACAACAAACTTCACGGAGTGTTTACCGGGCCGGGTGTTTTAAAAGAACAGAAACAGTTAACCATGCCATCTATAAATCGGGATTGAAACCATATATTCACCTTCATCGCATAAGATTGGCCAAACACTTGGCTTGAAAAGGCAAAAAAGCAGCTTCTCCTTGGTTCAACATTTAAGAAACAGCGACTTTTATGAAGGTTCATTTCTGAAAACAAAGGCTCATGACTCCAGCTTTTTTCTTTTTCGAGAAATTTGGTGGGAACCGAAATTAGGGCAAAACAACGAGACTAAAAGCTCATGACCGTTAAGATTTGTTATTGGCGAGGTCTGTTTGAGTTAGGAACATTTTTGTTAGATCAATCGTTTCCGAGTTACGGGCATGATTTGCTGTCCGTCAGTACTTTTGATTCCCAATTTCTAGGCGAGTTGGCATTTTTCTTCCAAAATCTAAAGGTAAGATTCCACTGGAATTGAAACAATCAAATTCGTACCTTAGTAGAAAGCTAACTATGCAAGCAGTCAAGCATGTTTTAGCTTTGTGTCGTCGAGTGATTGGAAACGTATCGTAAATGGCCGTGAGGACCGTTTCCAAAAGGGCGAATTCCGAATCCAGTCCCAAGGTAAAGAGCATGAAGAAGAACAGGACAGCCCAAAGTTGCGGAATGGGCATGAGAGACACAGCTTGGGGATAAACAACAAAGGCCAAACCCTGTTTCTGCTTGACCACATCCTGAATATCATCCAATCCAAGTTTGACCTTCAGTGCTCCGAGAATGGAGAAGATGACAATACTGGCGATTATGCTCGTGACAAAGTCCAATGAGCTGATGATGAAGGCGTGATAGTGAACTTTCGTGCGGAATTTGTTGTACGATCCAAACATGATCAATCCACCCCAAGACACGGAAAGTGAAAAGAACATTTGCTCAGCGGCTAAACGCCAAACTGTGATGTCCAGAAGCTTTTCCCAATCCGGAATGAAGAAGTACCTATTGACGTGATAAACATTGTTAAAATCCTATTTTGAAAAATCGCTTAGGATTATCCTTACTTGATCCCCTCCCAAGCTCCTTCCAACATCAATCCTCGAACGAGTAATATGATCAAAATCAGGTATGGAAACGTGGCGGTGAAATAGACCACTTTCCCACTGGATTTGATTCCTTTGGATAAGCACACGAAAACCACGGTCCATGAGATGAATAAAGCCAACAACAAGTCCCATTTGATGATGCCGATATTGCCGAATTCGGACAAGGCGTAGGTTCGATTCACGAGTTCATCCGTGGTCGAGTTGTACGATTCAGTGTAGGTCATCAGTGGAGCATTATGAAGGCCCAGGACAAACCTTTCCCAATACTGTTCCGAGGAGGGTTGACATCGTTGATCGGAATCCGAAGCTGAACACGACGAATTCGCATCAGTAGGGATATAGCATCTGAAAAAACGGGAGAATCTATGAATTTCAATGATTCTAGAGAGACATTCTTGGACCACTCACGTGGCTTTGTCAGCCCAGTCTTGATCACACGTGTCCCATGGTAATGTTGATGAGAAGGAAAAGAACATGTAGTGGAGACAGTAGCCCATGACTACGTTGTAATAAATGGCTACTATTAACGAAAGGGTGCACATGGCAAACCCGACCCCACGAGCAATTGGGGTCATTCGCCAGACCGAAAATGGTCCCAATTGAGAAAACTGTCCCAGAGCCACTTCCATGAAGTACATTGGTTTTCCTGGAACATGAATAGGAGTTGTGCCTTTTCAAGTCGAATGCGTGATATCGTTTGAGCTTACCAACAATAAGGAGAAGGATAAAATATGGCAAGAGGAAGGCCGCTCCTCCGTTGACAAAGGCCAGGTACGGGAACCGCCAGACATTTCCAATGCCCACCGACAAGCCAATACACGAGAAAATGAATTCCCATTGGGATCCCCAATGATCGCGATCCTCTTCAGTCTGATCCTCGAGATCTTCACCGGAAAATTTGAGATTACTTGTCGGTCTTGATCCGGCATCGCGGGTTAGACTGTGGCTGGAGTCTTGGTTGCCTGGTCGTCGACGAGATCCTGTATTGCGACCTACCAAATATAATTAGACACATTACAACACTTCGCTTTACTATTTAGTGCATATCTAGCTAATCTCAGATTATGTATTGATCTTTTCCGAGTCGCTTCTTTCTTTCCTATAATAGGTCGGTTGTTGAGGTAGTTTGGAAGTATGGCAAAAGCATGGGAGAAACATAGTGAGACGGAGTAGGAATAACCAAGTGTGATCATGTTTCGCTCCATAAGCTCCGTTTTTCTATGGCAAAAATGCAGCTGATGTAATGAAACCTGCTTGAGCATGGTTATTTTTACTCTGTCTCACTATGCTTCTCCCATACTATACTTCCAAACTACCTCAACAACCGACCTAGAATTTCCTAGTGGATGCTCAAAGAAAGGTCTACTTGCCCTGTCTCGCCACTAGACTGCAGTACCAAATAATTAGACCAGGGGTACAGTTTCAAGCAATTTCATTAAAATCTAAGCCTATAAATAAAATCTAATTTTCTTTATTCCAAGCACTTCTTGTGTGCTTGATAAAAACTTGTCTCTGGTCGGTCCTAAGTAATCTACAAGCGGGACAAAAGAGATTGAAGTAGATGGCGTTTCGTTAAGACTGCATTCTTTATATGAAACTAAGTTTAGAAAATGTGAACTCACAAGATAAAAGGAAGTATCATGAAAGCACAACCAAAGATGTACGTACATCATATAACCACTATCTTTCGGCACCTACAGTATACTATTGTAAGATGGTGGGTTTGTTCTACCGGTTTAATTTCGGTAAGGCACAAAATATTCTGATATCAATAGAAACTCTATTGTTTATCAAGTATTCTGATTTGCTGCAAATTTACCACTTTACCTCCCTGAAGACCGTTTTCGCACTTTAAAGACAAGTGAGTCATTCTGACTTGATTCCCACCCCTTTCTGAGTAAGAGATGACTCCTGCGTCGAATTTCCGCCAACAGCGGTACAGTTAAACCAAATTAGATTGACGCCTTCCATTCTCGTTGTACTCGTAAAACATGAAAAAGAAATCCGTGGCAATTTTGTGTTCATTTGGGTAAACACCCGGCAGAAATGTATTTTTCAATTTTGAACTTGCGAGTAGTCACATATTTCTGGCAAATAAAGTTTTTCGCCCCTAAATCACATATTTGCACAACTTCCCTTTATTTGTCATGTTTCGTTTATTTTGCCACTATTGATCTTGAAACGCTCGCAACACATACAAAGCGAAATCGAAAATTTTACCTAAAAAGGAAATCGTTAATTCCAGACAAGTTTTTACTTTTCACCAAAATGTTTGACACATTTTGTTTTACTGCACATTTCTTTTGACATTTCAGCTGCTTATTTGTGAAAGCTTTGGGCTAAAGTGCAAAACCTTATTTCTTTGCCAGGAATCTACACCCCTAATTACAAGTTAAGGACAAAAAAGGAGACATTTCCCCCCAAACTCCCCCCGGTATGAAAAAGTAGTGTCGGCATTGTTTTTTTTTTTCATTTTGATTCCTGCTCGGAAACATTAAGGTTTTTGCTCCAAAATATTTAGTGTCATTTTGGGGTTATGATAGGTTATGGACCTAAACAAGTGTTTTCTTTTTGCGTCCAATGTTTAGTAAATGAGAATAAAAATCGAAACCTGGATATTTTATCTATCCCGTTAGAGCCTCATGAAAATATGTCTTTCTGCTCCGGTTCTTAATTTAAAAAAAACTTGCGAGTGTAAAATCATGGACCTTGAATTCATATTGATATGAACAATGGTACAATCAGGAGAAGAACGAATGGTTTTGTCGCAGCAGGAGCACTTACTTCATTCACTAGTTGACCAAATTAAAACGAATAAATGTTATGGACGGTCATTTGTGACGTGACGGTGAAAATAAAACAAGATATTCGGAAAATTCAAACGCCAAACTAAATCACATTTCCAAGAATGTTCTTCTCTCGAAAGAATGTAGTTTTCTTCTGTCGAAGTAAATATGAATAACTTTGAGGTAGTGGTAATTTGGCATACCAATTCTTTTTTATGCAAGTTCATGCAACATTCTTATGCAATTAAAATTTAAATTCGTCATTCCTAAATAAATGCCAAACCAACTATGAAATTCTTTCTCCAAAGCATTTTTTTTCTCGTCGTCACTCAGTTATTAGGTTCCACATTTTGTCCTAGTCGTCACCATAAGATTTTCCCTTACATCCTCAAATGCTTTGAAATTTGACACTCTATTTCTTCAAACACCAGCAATACCTTTTTTTCTACCTTGCACTCTTCACATTTGAAGGACCGTTGTTTGTGAACATACTAGTTTGCAACAAAAAGCTGAAAATGTGCCGGTATTGAATATGAATCATATTCAAGGCTAGAACGAGTTGTCCCAGGTGCATAATTCAAAATCGGACTCACGCAAGTGATTCAAGTCAAATACACCGACTGACGGGCTAATCAGAAAGAAATTTCACGCTTGAACACGTCAATACAGTTTCCCCATTAACCACAAACTTCAAGGGTTAATCCGAATAATCCGAGCGTTAACCCTTATTAACATGTCCGTGAATTGAGTAGGAAAAGTCAAATCCTACCTTCAGATGATGTGTGAGTGTACGATGTTGGAACATAAGGATAAGTGTTCCTCCATTTGTCTTCAACAGTGGGACCTTCTGGGAAATAGGCATCGTAATTGGGATCATAGGACCTCATGTAATGATGGTAACCTTCAGCACCGTAAGCGCTATTGTAAGGACCTCCATAGCTGAAAGAAAATATCAATCTTGTCGTACTGCTTCTTGGCATAATTTGGCATGCATCCATTCATTTGGCGAAGGTGAGCTTTTTGTACGGGATTGTAAGGATTATTGAATTCACCGCTGACAGGCTTGGCCCAATTGAACACCCACTCCCATTGAAATTTGGCTTTGAATTTCAATTGGAATTGGCCATCTTCCCAATGATAATGATGATGATGTACGCGTACGTAATCTTGACTTAAACCAGGGTGGAGCACTTGAAACAATGTGGGATGGGGGGAAAACCCTCTCAATGAATCGTCTAGAATTCATTCGCAAGAATTGGCCAAATAATTGAAAGTCGTCATGACTTTCTTGAATTGATTAACGGTTTTTCAAGACGATGAGAGGACAGAAAAAAGGCTCTTTTCTTTCTTGAGAAACAGTAAGGGGGCTCAAGGATATTCGTCTACAAATTTATGCACTCAGCATTACGTATCTTTTTTTGCATATTTGCCATGATCCGAATGACTCGAGCACTTTTGGGAGGCCTTGAGCACCCCCTCAGACCACTTAAGATGCAATTAATGTCTCACAAACTTACCCATAGTGAGGGTATCCACTAGCAGCACTGTACCCATAGATGGGAAAACCCGTTGGAGGATATTGAGATGTGGGAGCCGTGGGATAATAAACCGCTGGAGTGGCATAATCAAATCCACTCCGAGAATGTTTCCTGGACGGCATGATGAAGATCTTGGTTTCTTGGGGACAACTCACATTCTTTTTCACACCATGAAAAACACCAAAACACTCCACTACCTCAACCCACCCAAAACAACTAAGCCCCCTTGTTCTTGGGAGGTTGGGTTTCAATTCAAAACGAGCCTCACACACTCCGTTTGGATGTAGGTATGTGTCTGTCTGTCTCTCCTCCCCATTCACAAGGGTCGCTTTGTCGACAAAGCCGATGGTTTAGGTCGTTGGTTTGGTGGGTCTTTCTGCTAAGATGCCCCCATCCATGCAACAAGTGGAGACCGTAACACCTTGAGGGGAAATTCCTGGGCAGGTGGGTTTGGCCAACTAACTCTCTCTGTGAGTACATCCATCCACGCACATGTGAGACTCAAAAAGCAAGCACTGTCGATCCAAGTCAGTTGCTCGTTGGGTTGGTTTGTTGGCCCCAAACTCTGGCAAACTTCTTGGCTCTTCACCTCATCAGGTTGGGGATGAAAGTGGTATGGATGTGTGTGTTGGGCCCATGAAGGTGAACGACTAACCCTCCACTCGATTCAGAAAGAAAAGATTCGAGCGAGCGAGAGCGGCAAACTCGCACACTACTATCCTATCCTGAATCGGTGATGAATCATGCGGCAGATTAGCTGGAAATCATCGCTTTTGATTTGACTAGAGCTACTAGGGAGATGGAGGCAACAGACTCTTGGAATTGGCTACAAATGATGTTTTCCTTATGCGCAAGGATGCACTTGATTACACGGGAATATATCTTGAGAATTGGGATAACAAATGAGCGAGAGATAGGCTCTGAACGGGGTGAGATGATGCAAATAGTAAAGACTCGGCAATTTGCTCCAGTTCATTATCAGATTGTAGATCTGAAATTGCCTGGCCCAAAATCCTGGACATTCAACGGTCTAACTAACACGCCATTTATTAACCTGAATAAGTGAGTTCGAAAAAAATATCGTCCGACATTCTTGGCAATCTTAGATGGCCAGAACCCACCAATTACCTGGTTTAATTAAGGTGTCAAGGTTCATTAACGAGACCAACGATCGTATTAGATACTCCGAGATGAACTTTATTTCTCAGCGAAGTTGTGTTTGAAAATGAAAAAAAGCTTGGTGCGTATTCATTTCTTGAAAAATCCTTCAAATATGGCATCAATGTCATCCTCGGAGTATTCCATCACGGTTCCGTGTGAATCCGGCATCCCAAGAATCATGGCGGACAATTCTGACGAAAGAAAGAAACAAGAGATCCCATCATCCATCCTGATTTCGTGTAATGCAGTATTTGTTTATCCGCATGGAAAAAACGAGACCTTGGCCATCTTCATTCATGGTCGGATCATTGCGGCTTTATTCATTGGTCAGACAGGAAACATCAATCAAAAAGGCTTTATTATAATGTGGTCATCTACCAGGGAAAGGTATCAAAGTGGAAACGCCATCACCTTCTATTTTAGAGCAATGGATTAAGTCGAGGTCTGTGGTTGATGGCGTCAAATTGTTTAATGATCAATAGAGTCCGGATTCAAATGAGAGATTTGAAAAAAAGGGAAAAAAAAATATTTTGCAGATCTTATTTATTCAATGAATCCATTGTGTTGAAAGGAACACAACTGAAAAGCAACCAACTGTTGCGCTTTAATACCAGTAACCAAAAGCTCTTTTGGTTACTTGTATTACTTGTATACTTGTTTTTGCTTTTTCCTTCTAAAAACACAATGTTTTTAGAAGGTAAAAGTTAACGGGAACATACTTTTTGCCCCCCAAAAACCTGAAGTAAGAATACTTTCATTTTCCAAATATTCTGTCTCTCTCTATCCCACAATCAATTGGGTTTTAGAGAAAAATGCCATAGAAAATGTTTTTTCTATTACTTAGTTTCGATTGAAACTTCCGGTTACGATTAGAAAATATTTCGGCAAGTCACTAGCTAGAATAGTTTATACAAAATAAAACTTAGATTACGAGGGTAATCATCGCGTGATTGTCAGAATGTCAACATAAGCAATGATCCAAGGTTTTTTGGGACTACATGTTCGCAATAAAATGCATTCCAGTGTACGTATTTGGTTGAACAAAACTCACTCTTTCCTGGTTGAGGACGGTACAAACAGAGAATCCGTTTGCCCATTGCCACGGCACTCCCAATTTCAAAACCCACGCCCAAAGAAGGCACGGTCACCTCAGCCACGACAACTAAATGATAAAAAAAATAACGCTTAATGAACGACATCAATCAGTAAACCCAGACTTTTTATACGCATGAGGCTTCCTTTGATGTATTTATACGTCAGCCATTAGAATGTTCGTTCAACCTTAATATATGATTGAGTAGGGCAAATGATGACAAAATACTTAAGATCATGCTCTTTGACGAGCCAGACGAAAGGCACAATATTGTCGTTATGTTTTATAAACTTAAAGATAACATTACCAAGAACTTGATGTACATGAATTCTTCCCTTTTGCTATTTTGGCACTGTAAACATAAACATTATTAAGAACAGTATCATTTTTTGTTGGAAATTTTAAAAGACGAAATATGGGTATACTAAATGGTGTTACAGGGGCATCCTTAATGAACAAAAATCAAAGCTCATCAGATTTGGTTGTCGAATTCAAGACTCTTTTCTTAAGTGTTTTTAGAACTTCGAAGTTCCAGAGATGGTAAGACAGTAGTATTGTTCTGATTCCAAAAAGATAAACTAGAATAACGTTTTTAAGATAAAAAAACGTATTTAATTCAGTAAATAGTTTTGAGGGAGCTTAACTCTTCATTTTTAACTTTCTAGTGACCTGGATTTTGAAAAAAACGGAGTGTACTCAACACCAGCGAGCTAGTTTTACTTTGCTCAAGAACGCATTAGATTTCTTCCTTCTGAAATTAATTGGTTTTGATGGCCTCGTCGTCCAAAGAATTAAGTGTTAATCTGAGACAGGAACCCCTGATTTATACTATTATATAGGTTATCCCTGTCTGAGACTACGTTTGAGCATGGTTGTCAGTGATTCAATCAGTCATTCAGCTTTAAATTGTGACTTGTTTACACCGCGAGGTGTCGTTTTGATCACTTGAGAGTGTGACAGCCTTACCTCAATCAGAGATTTTACTAATTTGATTAGTGCTGAATGACATGAAACATACGTATTTAAACCAGTAAAACTTTTTGGAGAAACTCATACAACATAGAAATTGTTCATACATGCTGCTTTCTTGAAATAAAATCTTTCCTCTATTTGGCCTTTATTGGAAATCTCCATCAAAGAACGCTTGCTTGAACTCACGCATGTGGATTGGAAAACAGGATTCCTTTTGAAGTGACTTATTTTTGTTTTAGTGACCGCCTTCTTCTTTTATGAGACTTTCTCCAAGCCCAAAGAGGTCAGGTCCAAAACATTATTTCCCTACAACTTACTTTATTGCCCTACAAATCATTTTATTGCCCTACCAATCGCTTTATTGCCCTATGAATGAATCATGTCTTTACAAATACATTTCAAACGCACAATTACTAATACGTCTGAAGCCCCCATCTCATTGACGGGGAATGATCTAGTGAAGTAGTCGTGGTTGGTTTTTATTCTGTGCCACTGAGTAGCTAACATACAACTGATGAACTTGAGGTGAAATGACCTAAGTCGAGTAGGCAAAGCATGCTAGTTGGATAGTACAAATATCCATCCTTAAACTGATTTTCAGGGTTGAAAAATTGTAACGGAAGTCCCAAAAAGGATAAGTTGGTCAACAAAATACCATATGCACCCACAAATGAAGGGAGTAATAGTCAAGATCTGACATCACTCGTTTCATTTTCATTGACGCCCCTAAGGCTGACGCCTAGGGCATAGATAAACTTACAGAAGAGGATGCGAAGACAGCTATTTGTTGTTGTTTTTGAGAGCCCAATGAGGCCCTCTGGAGTGAACGATAGGGAAGTGTTATGGACTCAATATTCAATATTTTATGCTAAATCAGTGAACAAATTGTCTAGACATCTTTCTAGTTTGTATTTCTGTCTCTTAGAGATAATTAAATGCAACCCACTCTAGGGTAAATTACGTTCACCACTCATTATCAACCCTATTCAACTTATCCTGAAATACCAATGGTTTCAGATTATAAGTACCAAACAACACCATCAAAGCGAAGAAAACAGTGCTCCATGAGAGTGATATGTTCTTCACTGCATTCTGCATGAATAATCTGTGAGGGAATCATCAACAACTCAACTATTAGTTGACCAAAAAATTGTTTAATCTCGTGCTTCCTCTCGGTTTGGCTGATCAAAATGTTGATATTTGGCATCTAATGGATTTCAAGGATTTCAGACGATAAAATGCTGACTAAAAATGATGTTTTTATGGGGAAGAGTGTGGATACTGTGGCTGTGAGTTTCATTGTTAATAACATGGCCACAGTTTTCTAAAAAGACGCCCAATCTTCATGAAACTTGATCGAAGTATAACTGAACTCGTTGTCTGAAGTTGGTATTATTATATTTAAGTTACATATGCATTTATTCGAGATCCATTCTCCATTTTGTGCGAGATATTGGTCTGAAGGAGCTCAGTTTTGACTAATTCCCGAGAACAGAAAGCAGCATTATAAAAATGAATGGTAGGAAAAGGAGCGCTATCTAATGCTGCAACAATTTTCTGAAGCGCTGTGTGCTATCAAACACCTATTTCTATCGTTTTTTGGCAATTTCGTTCAAATTCACTGCAGAGCCGCACCGTTTTAAGGGCCTTATTGGGCTACGCGTCAGCTGAAGTTCGCGTCCTGTGGTGAGAGGTTCCTGCCTAGGGTCGCCAATGAAATGAATCTCACTTATAAACGACACAAAAATTAATTCAAGGTTGCGTGAGCAAAAAAGGGCAAAGTTCCGTTGTGAGGTGGGGATATGAGCCCTATATTTCTAACAATTCTTCGTAAACAAACTTTTCAGCGTTGCCAAAATCGG
>JAAGOF010000199.1:142794-195341 GCA_010645155.1 Tigriopus japonicus
TTCTCCAATGTTAAATTTGCTTCTCATTTAAGGTAGAGAAACCAACTTTCCCCAAAATGCCGCGTCACCTTTGATTCTACAGGGTATATTGCCTAAAATTCATCCATTCAATCAAAGGCGTTGTCACATAACTACAATCCCAGATGCATTACCTAGGCAAACAAAAGTTTGATTTACATAATGGCCACCTTTGGTCTTCACCACGGCCTTCAATATTCCCACAGGCTTGTACCTTAATCAGTTTGACCCAAAGCCTCTTCAGAATGGACTAGATGGAAATTTTCATCTAATTGAGGCCTAAAGATGAATGAGGACATTTATCCTTGTCTCAGAAATGAGAAAAGACAATAATTTTGAACAAGCTGTGTGGTATGTCAAGCAGCCCCATCTTGTTGAAGGAGCAGGGAAGTTTAGAGGCCATTTTCGCACATTTAAAATTGATTTACAAAAACTTTTGAAAACAAAATAGTTTGCCAAAAGAATACGCAAAACATTATGTTTAAACGAAAAGAGTGAAAGTAATATAAAGCCAACGCATTAAAGGTAGGAATCTTGTCTTCCCCACCTCCCAACGGAACTTTGCCCTTTTTTGCTCACGCAACCTTGAATTAATTTTTGTGTCGTTTATAAGTGAGAATGAAATGAAACTCCCTCCGCCGGATTTTGGCCATTACTCCCTTCCTTTGCAGGTGCATAAATAGTACTTTTTTTAATCGCATTTTATGTGGCTCCCTCTGAGAGGTACATTTTGTTTACTCTCAACTGAAGCGACGAGCTCCCCTGTAATCACAACAGAACCTTAAACTAGATGTATTGAGGTATTGGAAAACAGGGTTCTTTCTATGTGACTTCTTTTTTTGTTTTTTGACTCGGATTTCAGGTGGCTCCCTTTGAGAAGTGCATTTTGCTTACTCTCAATCGGAGCAAGCAACTCCCCTTGTAATCACAACAGAACCTTGAACTATTTTAGACGGATTGAAGTATTGTTCTTAGCCCTCTTCCTCACATTACATTTTGTGATGCCGCAAACATCTCACCTACACAACAAGTGACTAGTTAAGCTAAGGAACTTCTATTTTTTTATTTTTTACCTTTTATTTTTCCTTGCAGTATCCTTGAAATCTCGTAGTCGAACGAATGAGGGAATCAAAGAAAATACAATCATAGTGGAGGAGAACACTTTGGTACATCATACTCACTTGCAAAAGAGTTCAGAGAAATTCTCAAAGCTAATTACTAAGACCAGAGATTTGTCTCGTCAATATTTCAACATCCAAGTCCAGTGGTAATTCACAAAATACATGGAATGACGAACTTGGGTTTTTCTTCTTTTGAATAAGGATTTTTGGAAAAAAAAATCGAATTTCCGATTCACGATTGTAAATTGCTCTTAGTAGGATTCCATTTTTTTCGTTTCCTTGCCAAAAAAAAATATCCGTCCGATTAAAATCAAAGCATTTTAACGTCTTTAAATCAACTTTTGCATCATGTTCAATTGCATATCAACCCCATTTAAGAGGCTAAAAACATGAAAGCCCATAGAAACTACAGAAATATGCTCTAATTCTGCGATTTCAGTAAAACAATGTGGACGTATTGGACCAACCCAACCCTGGTCAAGATTAGAGCTCTATTCAAGATTAAAACTGTAAAATAGTGCGCTCTACGACTTCTAAGGACTGTTTCTTGTGAATAGAGCAATAATTACATGTATAATACAAAACGTCTCATTTGCATTTTTTGGTCTTATTTGCTTAAATTTTGACAATAATGGCGAAAATAGTTGGGGTTTGCGTGGAAGCTAAAGTTTAGTTTGTTAAAATACCTAAGTTGAGCCTAAAGTATGTTACATTTGCACTCTGTATTTAACGTTTGCGTGGATTTTTGGGCAGTTTCTACTTTAATATTTCCTGCAAGTCATATTGCTAACATGTTGGGATGGGTTTGGATCGTCTTTGAGAAAGCTCAGTATCGGATCTAAGCAGTTCGGAGGTCGGCTCGTCGTGAGTCGGGTCTAAAATTATAGGGAGCTGATCTGAAGTTCAAACAATCTACAAGAAATTGACACATAAATTTGAACGAATATCATTTTCCCCAAGTTTTATCTCTTACTATTTCTTCCAAAAGATGTTTATCGAGTGGGAAAATATGATTCCATTTTCAGAACTGTATTTTATCTTTAAAAACCTAATAAAATATGCAGTGATGTTAAAAATATATCGATAAGACCCTTTATCAGGCTGATCCGATCCGATTTGGATTAGCGCTGATCCTAATCTGAGCCGAATTTAAATTCATTTTGGAACTGAACCAATCCAATTTAACAAATTGTCAAACTGATTTTGACCTAGAACCAAAAAGTCTTGGACCGGCCCATTCTTATTAGCATGTTTTGAATTTTCTTGCATTTTTTCTGTTGTACTGGCATTTTTTTACATTTTACTCTATATGTTTTTGCATTTTTCATTCAATTTACTTACATCTTTTACCGCTCTACTTATGACGAACTTGAATTATTTTGTATTGCATTGCATTTCAGAATGAGTTAGTTCACTCTGTATCATGAATTCACATGCTGCTGTTTTTATTTTATTTTCAATTCTTGATCTTAATTTTCTTGATTGACAAAATACTGAATTACAGATTTTAGCTCTCTAACATTTCTTGACAACTTACTCTCAAAAATGAGCTTGTTGACATCTTTCTTAAATGAAAGAAAGGAGAGGCTATTCATAATAAAAGCACGAAAAAATGCGAAAAGAAAAAGCATTTAAGATAGGAACCTATTCAAATCGTACTTTCCGACGAGAAGAATTCAAGGCAAACAAAATGCGATCCTCGTCCTGCTCTTTTTTTTCTTTTTACTCTACATCCCGAAAATAGACAGGGAAGTTATCTTCATCAAAAATTACCATCACATTCGTTGAGCAATTCCATGTCACGGTCATAGATTTGTCGATCGTTTTCCTCGTGCTCACCACTGACACCCGTCACCAAAGGATCAGCCACGAATGGCGTGAGAATCCGCCCAAACTTGGATAGTTTCTCAGTTAATCTCCCATATAAATCCACATCTTGTCGTCCAGCTCGGATGCTGCCACAAAAGTAAATGGCCAACGACATTCTGGCTCTCTTGATTCCTGAATACGTAGATTTGGGTTAGATTGTTATATTGTCAGTGTTCGGGAGAACTCATATATAGTTTTATGTCAGTTTCGTTTAATACAGTACATAGGCGTATGAGAGAGGAAAGACCTATTCGACGATGGGCGTGGGTGTGTCTTTGGTCTTTTGAAGGACCTTCTTGGTTTTTACCACTTGTTTCCGAACGCTTCGCTCCATCTTGAGTTTGCGCTCTTTTTCGCGCATAATTTCGGCATTCGCTTCATCCAGAAGCTCTTTTGTTCGGACAAGGAGTCGTTCCAGTTCTTGGATCCTCACGTAGCAATCACATTGGCTGTTGGAGAACCTTCTAAGTGATTGTTGATTGCTCACATCTGATAAATGTGATCGACGTTTGTCACCCAAGGCCACTTCAGTTTCTTCCAGAAGCTCATTAGAAACCGTGACCTTCTTTTGACCATGAGAACAAGTCTCGGTTTTGGTCGTGATTTCACGCATTAGTCGGCCTTTGATGCAGATGAGCTCTTGCATTTGTTGTTCTTGGTCATGTTTGCTTTTAGCCAGATTGGTAATTTCCGCTTGTAAGTTCTCAATTTTGTCATTGGATTGCTGTTCCAACGTATGGAGATCACTTTCGTATTTGTGGACAATGAGCTCGAGTTTGCGATCCGATTCACGAAGCTTGTCACTCAACTTGGCCTTTTGGCCTTCAATGTTTTGAATCTCTTCTCGGAGATCTTGACTGTCCTTTTTCAGCTGGGTTTCTTGACCTTCAAGCTCTTGAATGCGAGCGCGAAGGTTTTCAGTATCGACTTTTTGACTTTCTAACTCCGAAATTTGACCTCGAAGCAAACAGTCTGTTTTCCGCATCTCTTCCAGATTGCCATTCAAATCACGGACTTTTCGAGTCAATCGCTGATTGGTCTGACTCACTTGACTCAACTCTTCCATAACAGTTGCTATGTTCTCGTCCAATTCGTTCTTGATCTCCGTCAACTGTGATGTGAGGGTTCTCTTTTCGTCTTTCAAACTCGCGATGACGTCATTGGCCTTGGTCAATTGATTGTGGATCTCGGTGAACTCGGATTTGAAGCGCTCTTCTTGAGAAGACAATCGGGCCTTGAGTCCAATAACCTTGGCCTTGGATTTTCGGTATTTGTTCAGGGACAGCTCGTCTGAACTTTCGGAATCCTGACGAGGAGGACTGGACCGAAAGATGGAGGTTTTCTTTTCGATTCCCATGCGCTTTTGGGATTCCTTTACATCGGGTTGACTCCAACGGTCTTCGTCTTCATCGGACTGGTTTTTAAGCCTGGCCTTCAAATCTTCCAGTTCCTGTTGGGCTTGAATTCGACCTTGGACGTTTTCCTTGAGTTCCATGATTAATGCATGATAATCTTGGACCTTGGCATCCAGATGATCATCGTCTATTTTTAGATCGGATTTTAGGTCGGATAAATGTGGGGCTACGAATTGAGGCATCTCCAAGGCCATCGAGTTTCGTTGCGTCTCATCCAAGTCTTCATCGATAAACAGGGATCTTGAAAGGGATTGAGACAAACGACGACCTTCTTCTATGGAGTTCTGCAAGGTCTCCCTCATTGAACCCGAGAGAACGGACAGGTTCCAGATGCCATCTTTGCCATCCATGGCGATGAGCCTTTGTAGAAAATCAACCAACTCCACCAGACGTTGTCGCATGGTCTCAATGACTCCTTGAACGTGATGGGAATAAGCTTCGGCGGATTTCCGATAAGCCCGATCAGCCTTTTGAACGGTCTCTTTCAAGGCTTGGGCTTTGAAACCTCGAAGTTCCGCTTTGAGACAGTCCACTTCCCGAATGAGCCAGACATCCTGGGGGATTTGAGAACTTGGTGAAAGAGTCTGGAGTTGCTCAATCTCATCCTGGAGGAGTTGTTCGCGTTCATGAGCCTCTTTGAGGGCTTCTTGTAACTCCCTAAGAGCTCCTGATTTCTCCTCACGATGTGATGACTCTTGAGAAAAACCGGATTGATTGGATGAATTGGCACGATACTTGCGCACTTTGTTTTTCAGGAGCTCATATTGCTCCTTCAGGATGGCTAAAGCCTTGTCACGTTTCTGAAGCTCTTTCTCCAGTTTCTCATTTTCCTTCAATTTGGTCACATTGGCATCGGCGAAGCCTTGCAAACAGATCTGACTTTTCTCCACGGTCTCTTTCAAGATCGAAATCTCATCTTCTTGCGTTCTGATCTTTTCCCTCAACCCTTTGATTTCCTCATGTTTCTTCTCTAAATCATTTTCCATTTCTTTCACTCGTTCATCTTGCTGGACTCGATTCCGTTCCACACCTTTCAACCACTCAGTTTGGGCTTGGAGATCCCGGAGATCCCCATTGAGTTGGTCCATTTGTTCATTCATCTTGTTCATTTGCTCGTTTTTGCTCCGGATTTGGCTCTCCAATTCCTTAATATTACCATGCAATCGACCCACTTCCTCTTCTTTCTCGGTATTCACAGTTTCAAGGTCTTGTTGGAGTGATTGAACCTCACGTGTCTTGTCCTCCAAATTTCGTTCCACGGATTGAAGCTTGTGTTCCATTTCTTGGGCCAAATTCCGACCCAAATGCTCGCCAAAAGCCTCTCGAAGAAGCAATTGGCTTTGTTCGCCCACGGTGACTGGAACCGCCTCCGAGGGCGTTTCCTCTTCAAAGGAAGGATCTTCACTCACACTCGACAGATTGGGCGCTCCACGTCCGCCGGATTTGAGCGTTTGAGTGCCTTCGTCTAATTGCGAGAACTGCGATTCAAAAAGCGATTGCTTTAAACTGTGAAGTTGACTTTCAAAATGGCTGCGATCGCGCAATCGTTCCATTTCGAGGTTCTCCATGGCGTCGTAAGCTTCTTTGAGGAGCTTGGTTTTCTCGTGGACTTCGTTCTTCATGGTTTCGTTTTCCACCCTCAAATCAATATTGATCCTGCAAATAAATATGTTCGACGAAGTTAGTAGGAATTTGAAAAGTAATTTGTTCCTTGATGTAAATGGTCAAGAAATTTGAGCAACAGATCTGTCATGTTCGAGCCTTAGCAAAAAGTATTCGAGTCCTTTTGAATAGTTTGAGAATGACACTCTAAGATAATATGGCTCCTTAACATAAAAGAAGCTCATGGGATTCTGTACTTAACATGAAGAAATCATACAAATAAATGGGTTCTTTCTCTTTTTTACGGCGGCTGATAAACCCAAAATATTCTTCCTAAGTTTTCCAGGGTCGAAAGAAATTATGGGCCACTATAGAATGAAGACATATCCTTGACGTTTTTTGCTTCGTGAGAAATACTTCATTTAACTCGTTACTTCATTAATATTTCAAAAAATGACAAGCCCCGGAAAAGCTCGAAGAGGGAAAGAAATCAGCGGGAAAAGCAGTGTCTGAGCAAAAAACAGGGTTATGGCTAATAAAGAAGCCCAGATGGGTAGATGAAGTTTGGGGTCTTTAGTTTCAAACCATTCAGAAGTGGGGGGGTCATGGTGCGGATTTAAATAATAAGTGAGGCTCATGTTGGGGAGTCTGACATTCTTTGACGGGCCAAAAATGCAGTGTTGGGTGCTACTAAGAGGCTCTTGGTGTCGAAAAATAGTGGAAAATTTCGTTTCTTTTTCTTGGTCCAGACTCCATATATATTCTATTTGCTCATTGTTCCTGTTGTGTCATGGTTTGGGCAAAGAGCAAAAACTGTCAATTAGAAACTTTCGGTTTTGACGGAGGGACCAGTGCATTTTATAATCAACCCATGCTCATTCGCTATCCCTTTTTAAGCTCATCTATGAACTCTAAACCCAATCGAAACCTATTCTCCCTTTCCTAATGAAGGAGATTGTTGTTTGATGTTTGAAGCCCTCACTTGTAGACGTTCTCTTTGTCCTCTTTCTGATGGTTTTGTCCTCCGAGTAATCCATAGCGTTCTTCCAGCAAATAAATCCGCAATTTCAGCGACAAATTATCCTTGCGCAATTGATGGATTTCCTCTTCATAGTTTCGCAAATTGAATCCGCCCATGCCATGGCGGGAAAAGTTCCACCCGCCTTCCGAGGTGCCGCCCATGGATTCCGAGTGGATTTGACGAGCGCCGGCCGGGGTGGGCGTGACCACCAAAGGGCGGAGCACGGGCGGAGCCTCGCTAGCTTGCGAGTGAGCCGAGGGCGTGGGCGAGAGTGACGGCGACAAGGGCGGAGGCAACACCGAGTCATCGTTGAGCGGTAAATCCGGCGAATCCAAATAATCCGCTTCGTCCATTCTGAACAAGAACTAACGAAGATGGGCCGAAGAAGAACTGGCAATTTTGACTCGCTGGCAAATTTGAATGGAACTGTCGAACGACAGCTGCTCGGGTTAGAGCCCTTGAGTGAGGGAAAGTAGTAACATACCAAGACTGCCCTCTAGCGGGTAAATGCAGCCCCACGAATTAGTTGATAAATCGAATTTTGAAGAAGTGGGCTTAGGAAAGTCCGTTCACGAAAGATGGCAGAGTGGGGCAGGGACCCCTAAAAGGGGTGGACACGAACTCCGATTTTTGAAACATGATATGAGGCCGAGGCTATATTTTGACACAAGTTCGTTTATTCTTTTTTAATGACTAAAACTACTGGGCCTAACTTTGTAAAAAGTTTTGATGTTTTGTACTCATAATATATATGACAGAAGCTATTTAAGCAAGTTTTTGCAATTCACCTATCAATTTTTGACTTTGTCACTAAATATTACATGAAACTAAAAATAGCTGAAATGATACTTCTATCCCATGAGCTTCTTTAGTTTCATGTAATAATTAGTGACAAAATCAAAAATTGATAGGTGAATTGCAAAAACTTACTTAAATGTCATATATATTATGAGTACAAAATATCAAAACTTTTTACAAAGTTAGGCATAACAGTCTGTAGCACTGTCAGCCTGACGACTGCCACGAATGCGCAACTTCACCAGGGCTGCCATACAATTGTTCAACAAAAAAGTCATTTCAGATGGAAATGCAATTCCTAGCGTGCACAAGGAAAACGCTAAAATGACTTCAATGGCAGATGCCGGGGGAGGTTTGAGTGATCCCTTCAAAAATCTTATCGCGGGCGGATGAAAGAAGAGAAAAGGCTTGTTCGACAACATAAGAATTTGGTCAGTGCAAGGGTTTTCGCATTTTACACACCATCTTTATGACGTAGATGCTATGAAAAATGTCGAATGGTGAGTTTGGACATATTGACTCTCTGTTTTGCAAGAATATGCAAAAATTACTCTTTTCATTAAAAAATAGCACACACTGAAAAAGACCTTTGCTATTGAAGAGAAACAGGTACAAAACACGGCATTTTGTTTATTATCTTGAAGGATTTTGAGTTTGAGGATTCAAATCAGTGCTTGTAACATCACTTACACTTGTACTTATACAAAAACAGTGGCCATTTGTTGTGAATTTTCTCATGCAAGATCGAGCAAATAAAGTGTGCACATTTTTCCAAAATCCTAACCAAAGGTGTTCAAACTTGCAATTCGACATTTTTCATAGCATCTAAGTCATGAGGGTGGTCTGTAAAATGCGAAAACCCTTCAACTGCCCAAATTCTCATGAGCCACCTACCCTTGCCGAACAAACCTTTTCTCTTCTTTCATCCGCCCGCGATAAGATTTTTGAAGAGATCACTCAAACCTCCTCCTGCATCTCTAATTGACGTTCTAAGTATTCACCAATCAATTTCGTATCTAGTTAGATTAATTTTTCCTAAAAAGTAATAAACTCAATGCAAATCAGCGTGGAGATTCATCAAGAGCTGACATTACCGAGTCAATTCACAGCAGCACTGTGCTTGAACGCGCATCGAGGTTTAAGGAGAACGGGAAGGATATCTTCCGGCACCCACAGTTTTGGCCAGCCTTGGCCTTCAAAGGCTATTAAGGTCAAACATTATGCTTTCAAAGGTAAGCTGAGATCATGAGCGTCAATTTTGTGGTAAATAGTGCATAGGTAAAGTTGCCTCAAACAGGTCGAACCCGAGATCCACAGTACAATGGAACCAACGTCTTGGGACCAAAATGGCACATGCGCGTACTCTTTTATTATAGCGCTCTAGGTTATCCCTGAATGGGGTCACCTAATGGAGAATTTGTGCTTTGCTCCCGTACCTAAGCAACCACACATTTGAGTTGAATTTGCAACCCTGCTCTTAGGGATGCCTTGCTCTTCGGTGCTCCTTCGTAAAAGAACCGGTTTATGAAGATTGGTAGACAGAGGGGAATATTATTGCACAAAGGTGAATTGGCGATCCCAGCTTATGAACTCAGGTAAAAATGGCTTGCCCATTCACATCACGAGTGAGCAGACCTGTAATAATTACTTCAAAAATGTAATTAATTACAATTAGAATTACATTGGTCTCAAAAATATTTACTTGCAATTATAATTACTTTATTTTCAAATGTTATTAATTGCATTACATACAATTACATTATTTTTACAAACCAAGCTGTAACTCCTTTCTTTTCAAGTGCAAAATGTGCAAAGAGCATCACGACCTTGTGAGCTTCTTGTGAATCAATTTACACACCGAAAAATATTGGAAGAATGGGGAAATCTGCGAAATTTCTAATCTCAGAATTGCTTATGTAGATAAAAATGTGATTATAATTTATAATTGAAAAATGTCATGGTCACATGGTCTCAAATGTAATTTGTTACAATTACTTTGATCTCAAATGTCATTAATTACAATTACTTTGATCTCAAATGTAATTAATTACACTTGCTTTGATCTCAAATGTAATTAATTACACTTGCTTTGATCTCAAATGTAATTAATTACACTTGCTTTAATCTCAAATGTAATTAATGGAGTATTCGTGAAGGAGACAGCTGCTGAAGTTACCTAAAATCGATTGTAGACGGCGCCACATTTGACTAGGCGAGAATAAAATTTTGCTACGGAAGTACTGCTACCTTGAAAGTCCTTTTTAGACACTATTTCATCAGTTTTTCAAGGATTTATTGTTCTAAAAATAATGGAAAATAACTTTACTTCATGATTTTGTCACATTTTTATCCATACACCAGGACACTCCTTTCGAAAAGCGAGTTTCAAGTGTACACATTATGTTGCGTGAGTTTGAAAATTACGTCATAAATCAAGCAAGTCAGAAACGACGCATGCACGGATTTTTTCCTGTCTGGTCAGGACCAAATTCGTCCCTGGCACTCTGATAAGGTTTTAAACCCCAAAATCGACCAATAAATGATTGGAACTGTTGTACCGTAGGGCTGGCTGGGAAGGGTGGTTTGATCAGATCCATGTTAATTTCAATGACCCCAAGTACGACGACTTCGAAGCTCATCATTCAATTTCTCAGCCAACAATTATCGGCAGTGGGACTTTTCCGGCTGGGCTCTTACAAGTTGTGGAAGAAGTACAACCTGAAGTAAGAAGCTTTGATTCTAGTCTATATTAGTTCCCTACTAGTTCGCAGTAATATTCTTCATTCACGCAACTCCAACGTAAATAAGTTTTGCATATTTTGTAAAAGCTAGGTGTCATGTCAGTTACCTACAAATTTGTCCATTTTTTGACCGCAAACAACGGCAAACAACGATGCGACAATAAATATTCATCAAATTGATGTTGCCGAGCCGGAAGTGTCGCACTAAGGATATATCCAAACTTACGCCACATTATGTATGTACACTTGAAACTCGCTTTTAAAAAGAAATGTCCCCTTGTATGGATAAAAATGTGACAAAATCATGAGGTAAACTTATTTTCTTTTATTTTTAGATCAATAAATCCTTGAAAAACTGATGAAATAGTGTCTAAAAAGGACTTTCAAGGTAGCAGTACTTCCGTAGCAAAATTTTATTCTCGTCTAGTCAAATGTGGCGCCGTCTACAATTGATTTTAGGCAACTTCAGCACCTGTCTCCTTCACGAATATCCCAATACAATTACTTTGATCTCAAATGTAATTAATTACTATTACTTTGATCTCAAATGTAATTAAGCACCATTCTCTTTCATTTGGTATTTTATGAAACATTGATCAAGTGGATCACGGATTTCGAGAGATAATTCTACCGCAATTCAGGATGTCTGAGCACGATATAACTTCAATAGAGAGCTTTAGAGTCGAAGAGAAGTGACCTTTAAGAATATACTTTAGTTGAGACGAACCCTCTGTTGCCAATATGACACTTTCTTAAGGCGTCGAAATGATCAAAAGAAATTACATGTCTCTAAAGTGCTAAGCAATCTTGATTGATATCGAATTTTGAGGAAATCATGCAACACCCAAAATTTTTTCGGAATCATTTCACTGTGATAATTCTGGTCACTTGGCAGTCGGTCGTGTTTACTTTTAGAATTTAGCCAATCTACGTGACCGTAATTTGTATAACATTAAGTTAAAGGGAAAGCTTTCCGTTCCAAATATCCAATATTAGCATCCTTTTGTAAAATGATAAAACAAAAGTCATTACATCGAGCAAACTCACAAATATGTATTTTAGTTTCGATCCCTTAAATTTGCTCGATGTTTAGAGGAAAAGGAATGCCCTAAACCAACTTTAGTCACCCTTAAGAAAAGTGCGCTGTTTGTTTGTTGACAAAACTGTTCATGTTGTAGTACATGTCTCTCTCTCTCTTTGGTGTTCTTCGTCCATCTCTCTAACTTGGAGAAACAATCCCATTTCCTTGAATGACGTCCTCACTCTAACGTCTTCAGTCACCCATTCTCGTCACCATGGCCCGCCTTTGGACTTGGTGGCGTCATTTCCGACCGCGCCCCGCCCCGCCCACGAGTTGGTGGGTCCGCCCCCGACTTTCTCGTACGTTTTGGCGTTCCCTCCGACGCGAATTCGATTACGTGGCCTCGATTCAAAGTCGCCGATGGGCGGTTCTCGAGCGCATGTACAGCCGATTATGGGGGCGGAACGTGCTTCGTTGGTTGTGGCACCGCCTTTGTCTCCGGTTGGCTCAAATCTACCCCAGTCAAGCCCTCTTAGCTTTCTCCATCGTGGGCGGGGCTAGCTCCAACTTTGATTGGCACGCCTCCTCGTTGACCCCGGAAATGCTGCGTCAACATTGTCGCGATCTGGATTATATTCAAGAGTTGATCGACAAAACCTTGACTTGTCCCGATTGTCATGAAAGGCGAAAACTGGAACAAGCTCTTCCCGGACACACCTATTGTCAATGTCCCGGACAGCCCTCGTCGGTGTACGGGCAACGGTTTCAGGCCGATATTCCTTGGACACCGTTCTTGGAACGCCCCAATATCCTGGTTTGGCGGATGGAACACCCCGAAGGCTCGGGATTATACGCCTACAAAATGTACGGTCACTTTGAAGATGTCACGGCCGATGAATTGGTCGAGGTTCAATTGGACATGTCCGAGTTCCGCTTGAGTTGGGATCAGAACACGGCACAATGTCACGTGGTGGAGGAGTGTGTGGACCAATCCAGTCAGACTTTGTCCCAGATTTATTACTGGGAAGTCAATTGGCCCTCGTTTTTCGCCAATCGGGACTACGTGTGTCAACGGCGAACGCAGATCTTCCAAGATGAGAACATGGCCGTGATTCTGAGTCGATCCACGGATCATCCCAATTATCCGAAGAAGGCCAAGGCTCATCGAGTACAAGATTACAACTCGGTGCTCACGATCAAACCGGTGAAAGCCTTTGACGAGAAAGGTGTGGAGTTCTCATTGACGGCCTTTGAAGATCCGGGTGTGAGTTTACCCGGATCAATTACCACGTGGGTGGCCATTCGAGGCATGCCGGACTATATGAACAATTTGCGCGAAGCTTGCCTAAAGCTGAGGCAACGGAAGTTGCAAAAAAGTGACAATTGCGGTCGAGAGAAGCCGTCGTCCACGGCTGCCGTCCAGCTTTTAAGCCCCGCCTCCTAGCCCAGGGAAGAGGCGGTCCCGTGAGAGTGGGCGTAGTCAGTTTTGTACCTCATAAATGTGACGAGAAATCTCCGGCAAATTTCCACTGAATAACTCAAAACTCGAAAGCAATACTATAAAGGAAGGCTGAGTCGAGGACAGATGCTAATGCCATAAATTCTGGGCTTATGATGTGCGCCATATCAAGCACGTTTTAAAAGTGGACCGAAATGTTAAGAATAGGCATTGTCTTCTATTACCACTGACTTGTTGCAAACTGATATTTTTGTCCCTTTAGTTTGACGTTTGGACGTCCGAAAGAGCAATGTTGAACATAAAAAGAACGCTACAAATATCATCTCTTATATAGTAGATTTTGCCAGACATGAACTCATGTCTTTAAGAAAAAAAACAATCCACTATTCGACGTTTGGAGGGTCAATTTTTATCGCTTCTCTCTCTGTCCACTTTTAATAGCGTTCTTGGCTAAATGCATCAAAAGAATCAGACCACCCATGATAATAGAAACAGTTTCCTTGTCAATTTCCGAAATGGGTGGAAATGGTTTGTTATGCTCATGTATCTAGTTGCCACTTCGCTTGTCCATGGCTAGACTGATCAATCAATTGTTACTTCTTATACCTGCAGAATTTCAAATATAGAAAATGAAGCTCATGTTTGCAATTGTTATTTATGAACTTTGCTTTTTTAATCACTGATCCAACAAAAGAAAAAATGTCTTCTAATGCTAACATGACGAGTCTCTTTAATGATAAAGGACAATGGATTTATAAATGTTCATCTTGAAAGACGATAAACTATAAAGTGTTAATTTCTCATGTAACTACATAGATGATTCAGCGTGCCTTCCCCATTCTCAGAAATGCTATTCGCGATCGGGATTATATTGATAGCCTTCTTCGCCTTCTCCATTCTCGCAAACCGAATTCTTCTTCACAAAAATTGTCCAGCAAATGTCGTCTCGGGATACAAACTAGAAGGAAAAAAGATCATGTCAAGGAACGACTATTCACTCGTCATTCAACACCTTTCCTCGGATCTTGGTGGTCCTTTTCATTGTACCACAGAAAGTGGGAGGAAACCGAGCTGAGGTACAGGGTCGGCGCTCCGAGTGTAGATGTTGACGT
The DNA here is from genome assembly GCA_010645155.1 of Tigriopus japonicus. Lineage (NCBI taxonomy): Eukaryota > Metazoa > Arthropoda > Copepoda > Harpacticoida > Harpacticidae > Tigriopus > Tigriopus japonicus. The sequence goes on from JAAGOF010000199.1 coordinate 156,972, forward strand.
TTTAGTACATAACCAGTATCATCTGGTTATAATATATTATTTTTTTATATATTATTATATAAGCTAATAGACTCTTTTTTGGCCCATCCTTAAAAGTGAGACATGGGATACCAAACAATCCATTCCAACCCAAAATTCTGCCCTCCTCTCCCTTGAGGAACAAATGCAAAGCACTCTGCCAACTGTTCCAATTATTTCATCGATATCATGGTCTCTTCCCTGTCTAAAGGCTCCAACAGGGAGATGTTGAGCACAAATTAAATTCTTTAAAACTTCGGGATTCTTAAACTGTGAACTCGAAAAGGATCTATCAAAAACTGCGATCCTTATGATGGTTTTAAGGGGTCTACACTTCGCCCGCCGACCCTGTACATTGAAGCAATTATTGGAATCTTCTTACTTTTTCGGCCAAATCCTCCGGATAAAGTTTCCTCATTTCCTCGATAGGCTTCTCCACGAGTTGCTGCAAGGGTAATGGAAAATAATAATAAAAAACGAGAATGAGCGTGACTTTTTTCTAGCGCGATAATTACAAGCCTTCAGATCATGACACGTTTTTTCATTGTTTTCTATTTTCATTGGGGTCAGCTTTGGAACCCCGGTGTTTGGAACCAATTGGAACATTGCTTAGAGTACAAATCCTTGGAAGTAGTTTTCACCGAAATAGCGTGTCTTCAGCGTTTTAAAGACAGAATCCTTCCAGACAGAATTTCAATGAACATCAACAGTGCAAAAAATCCATCCTACCTGCATTGACTATTTGTAGGTAAGGTGAGCCAAAATTCATTATTATTTTCTATAATGGTTAACTTGTTTGGGTTTTCAAGGGGAGGCATTCCATAATTTTCTGTGATTTCATTCTGGAGATTGTTTGCAGCACAAATTTTTGCTACTCGCTTTGTGATTGGATTTCTTTTCCAAAAGTATTGTTATATTTTTTTAACATAAGTAAAGACTACCCCAAAATCAAGGTTATTGCTATGGTTCATCAAATTTAATAAGACTTCCTAAATAATGAAGAATTTTCGGCAGATCCTTCTTGAACTACAACGCAACCCATGAATATTCTGCTTTGTGATGCATCTCTATAAAGTGCTAAATACATTTTGTGATAAAAGTCTTCGATGAATATTCTTTAGGACTTCATCAGACCATTTAACTACTTTTCTATTGTGTGTGTTTCACGATATCACATCTCTCCAAAGCGAATTTTATGCATGCAACAAACCCCCATGTTGAACTATAATTAGTAATTTCCCTCACTTCCACTTATTTCTAGCACTTCCTTTGAAGTGGTCTAGAAACTCATTTAATTAAAGTACCTTGTATCCCCTTTTTTCGAAGAAAGGAATCACGTCTGAGCGACATGAGGCCAATCCAACGGTGAAGCGACAGGCCTTGTTCCGAGTTTCCGCGGCCTCCATAAGTTTGGCTCCATATCCCATTCCTTGGTGTTCAGGATGAACGGCGATCAAGCCAATGTCGCAAGTGCCGTTGTGAAAAGTTGACTTTATAACGCCTAATATCTGCAAGAACAATGGCAAGCCAGAAAAGTTTTTGATCGTCGCTTTTCATTTTCATGGGAGTACTTCGTCAATGCACGTTTTGGCGTGACCACTCGGTAAAGTGTTTCAGTGTAAACGGGGGTTGTCAGCGAGGGCAAACAGGATGTTGCTCAAATGAACGTGTTTACTATTGAACAAGGGGCCTTGATGGGCTTCCTAATGGAATTCAGATTCCCTAGTCCATAGGTTTCAAAGAGAAACCATGGCCGATCTAGAGGGCTAACAGAGAAATGTCACTGCAGTACAGTCAGTGGAGATTTGTTTTGAACACATTTCATTGATCTGTCAGCAAGGGTGTCAAGTGATTTGATTCATCATATACATTGCTCTTGTTCAACCAAAGCAGTTGAATGAGCAATTTTGCCACTGACTCCCTAAAAACACAAGTTTGGGTTGTGAATCACAAAACTTGGTGTGTTCAACGTCAAATCCCATTGCACACACTGTGCAGGCTTGGTGACTCACAAATATTTTCAGAGTGTCATTTTTCTGTTAGCCCTCTAGGCCGATCTAGTTACAAAAGGTACAAATGAGCCGAAATAGGAAAAAACAAGTTGCACCACTCCATGTCGTTTTCACAGGTCTCATCTCTTCTTTAGTATTTCAAATTTGATCCTCACTTGATTCTTTATTGAAGGCAACATCGTTTGTGATCTCACATTGCCAAAGTTCTCTCGAATATTCGAATTGCATATTTGCACGACCTTTTCAAAGAACTATTAATTTTTCAATTTTAGAATTATTTTTGGCAATGCAAAACTGTGCTCTTTAGAAAGCCAAAGATTACGGGAAAGACAAAGATTAGAATTGAGACATTTCTTTGGACAAATTTGACATCTTTATGTCAAAAAAAGACATTCTTAGGCCAGAAAGTATCAAATTTTTTAGGTGTCGTCGAATTGAGTGCAACTTTTACCACACAATATTGCAATTTAGGTCTAAGGAAGAGCAACTGTTTCCAAGCTTTAGGAAGGATTTTAACCCAAGCTTAAAAGATTCACCAATAGATGGTGTGAAAGAGACCCATCTATTTTAAGCTTGGCGCTTGGGTTAAAATCATTCATTAAAAAGGTTATGATTAACAAGAAAGGTCCCGCCCTTTTGTGACAATAAAAGCAAAGGAGTTATTTTGATTCTCATGGATCACGTTGAATGACATTGACATATCAGCTAGGAAATACACTGAGTTGGGTTGAGCTTGATTGTCGTTTGGAATATGGTAAGTGGAAGGTTAATCTTGCTCAATGTACGTACTGGGGACAAATCGTGTGCCGTGTGTGATTGCTATTCATGTTGACTATCATTACCACCCTTGCTCAAACATTTCTCGTCTGGCATGCGGCTGATATCTTGCACTTATTGCTGTGGTGAAGCCCCCTGAAGTAATCCCCTATGTAATGGATGTGGTTCGAGCTAAAGACGATGCCGCCATTGGACGGAAATGGCTAAAGACATGAATTGACATTTTTATTCCGAAATGAGCACGATGCGTTTTCCCGTATTGGACTAGTGGTCTTTGCGTTTTTCCCCCAAATCCCAGCTTCATTAAGGTTTGAACTAAACGTGTACGTTTGTGTCTTAGATTGTAAACGCGAGAGTTATTTGACCGAAATGGTTAGATACAAGTCATTATGATTTATTATTTTTGTTCTAGTCTACCAAATTCATGTATGAGAAATTCTTGTTGGAACAGTGTCGAAAATTTAGAAAAGTGTAAAAATTTTATAGAGATAGAAAGTGCCATTTTGTTCAATGACTTAATGTCTCATACTAAACAGATTATTTTGAGGATGAACGTTGCGGTCGATAAGTAATATAGCTTGGGTATACTAAAGTGTTGTTAGATTAACTTTCCTGGAACATGATCTCAGAGCGTACCTCGTGACCTTCAATTTCTAGCCCCTTGAAAAAATCTTGAAGTGAAAAAATGACCGCAATCATGTGTTTTATTTCCTAGTATGCCGCATGTGGCTTTCTGTTCCATAAGTAACCCAGAATGATACTGGAATATATAAGCGGGATAGCGGAATCCACGCAATCTTGGAGACATTGTCTCCAAGTGAATGGTGGAGTGAGTGCCTTGAGTTCATTTGAATGGTTTCAATATTCCCTATCTCGTGAAATGATCTCAATCTAAATTTGTTTGTAAAATGTTGTCAATTGTTTGACTACAAACACCAAAATCTTATTTTTTCCATTTCCGAAAGTTTTTCACAATGTAAAGAGCGGCACAAGATGAAAATTCAAATTCACTGTGTACAAAAAGAAACTAAAAATCTGATACATCCCAATGATTCAACACACTTGTGGGGAGAGAAGTTTTTTTTCTTAATTGCCCTAAGTTCTTTTCGTTTCACATTGATTGCACTTTAATAGGTCTTATGTTTTGTTCACTACACAAAAGTACACAAATGTACAAAGTACACTACAAGCATGCTTTCAACGAAATTATTGGCTAATATCTATCATGGAGAGTGTCCCTTTAGAAGCCAGAGAGCGTCAAAAAGACCCCAAAAGGTGGAGGTTAATTGACGAAGTATGCTTGAAGTATGCATCAACAAAGAAACATAGCAAATGACCTAACGTGCATTTCTTGCACAAAATTCTATTCATTCACTTCAAATGCCCTTTTCACGACTTTCAATCAAATACTCTTACCTGTTTATGATCTCTCAGCACTAACATATCAGCGATGTGCTTTCGAGTCTGATCTTTAAGATGATATTTTTCACCATTGCGATAAGCGATCCCTTCATCTCCCATTTCAATTTTGTAGGCCTCATTCACCAAGTAAAAGATTTGATCCACATCTCGTCTCACAGCACGAGTCACATACGTGGGATACATTCTGATATACTACCTGTAAAACAAGATTAGGACCGATTGGTCAGAGCAACGTCCAATTCTACGAAGGGACAACCTAGCGGGCAAATAAACATATTTCCGTCCAAAAATAACTCGACTACCAAGAAACCTTACCTTTGTGCCAATTTGTACTTCGAGGAACACCTTGGTGCCAATCAACCCTTGGCGTTTAAAGTCCGTTTCAGTATTCCTTGGCCTTGGTCCAAAGGTCGGATAAGAAGTCTTTAAATAAATGACTTGTTGGTTTGCCCGTCAAAAGACCATTGGGTCGTTCTCTCAAGACTCATAAAGGCACGGTCTCATAAACAACCGGCACTACTAAAAACTAGGGATGTTTCGGAGTCGGTTGCACTGTTATCAACCGGTATTTTTCACAAAAAATACCTTCAGAACACTTGCGAGAGAGCCTTTGTTTACTTTTTTACTCTTAAAGAAGTGAAATTGATTTATAAACTCGTTTCAACCGCCTTTGTTGAATGATATCATCCCTACTCAACGCGGTTCCAACTTGGTTACCGATAGAAAAGGAAATAGGAATGATCCACTCGGTCCTCCAAGGTTATCTCTGAAGTGATTGAATGCAGATTTCTGGATGTATTATTATTGCGATGACTCCATTGCGTCTTGGCCGGAAATTATGGCGCGGAAGGAACAGCTACATGGACAGGTAGGATTTCCAGATTTTGAGACTGCATGCACCTTCAATGCACTGTAGCGGTTATTGGAACAAAAATGATTTATTTACCCCTGACAGACTGAAAAGGTCGTTCCCGTTTTTCACTTTCAGGCCGTCGAGTCTCACAAAATAGTGAGGACTTCATAAAGGAAAGGAAATGTTTGAAATTCTTCCAGAGCCGTATTTCAAAGGAACTGAATATAATAGGGTAATAATTTGTTGATCATTTTGCTTGAACAAAAAATATATTCACAGTTTTGCTCAAATGTGTGCAATTTGCATAACATTTGTCTTGACAAACTACAAAAGATATTTTCCCGTCATTTCAGTATTTGGAGGATGACGACATTTTTCGTGAAGGATAAATTTCAGACTTTCATAACTTCGACTTTTTACGTCCTCCGAAAATTTGGCGATTGTAAAATCAGTGGAGATATGAAGAGAAATAAACACGCGCTATCTGCCGCATCTTTTTTGACCTACCAAGAAACATTGTAACTACAAATTTTTATGTGAGACAAAGCATTTCTGTTTTAAAACATTGGTTTGTTGGACCGTTTTCATGAACCACCTTGCAAGCATTTTCAAAGGCATTTTATTTGTTCTAATGGACCTCTTTATGACTTTATTTGCCCTTTTTCAACGGCTTTACTAATGATTTGTTATACCATATATTCTAGCTGTATTTATTGATGAATAGCTGGAGAACAAAATATGATCCCACTAAAACTTGTTCCCAAACGAACAAGAGATTGTTGGCGCCAGACTATCCAATCCATCACACTGAAAGTGTTGGGACCATGTTGTTGAAAGTTTCGCTTTTTGCCCCATAGAGCCCATATGTCGGTGTTCCAGACGTAAGAGGTTCTTGTCAGGAATGTCATGTCAATTTTCGCTCAACAAAGATGAGGTTCAGGATTTATTGCCATTCATCAAGAATTTGAATGAGAAGAAGTCAGGCCTTTCTTCGCCGTTCTTTATAATTCAGTATTCGAATTGAACATATGAGTGATGAGTGTGGTATGAGAAGAGATTGTCTGACAATGAATAAATTGTATTGTTATGGTTATGATTATTATTATCATTATTATTGATTTTTTGTTGATTCATAAGTTTTTCAGACGTTTCTATCAAGCTCATTCTTCTTCAATAGTTAGGAGATTTGATGCCCATCCAGAATATTAGTTCTTGTTCCACACAAGTTCTTGGCAATGCTTAGTCGTTCCACATGCTTGGGCGTGAACCAGACTTTGACACCAAAAGGCCGGTCCCCAAATGCAAGGTTGGCCGCCAAACAAGGCTTGTTTCTCTAAAAAAAATAGGAGCCAAGTAGAAACGTGTAATGATCGAGTGTAGTCTTAACGTGCGCCATCTAGTTCTTTCTTATGGTAACTTGCTCGTTTGCCATCATACTAGTATGGTCGAAAAGAGTTAATATGCCTGAAATGGGTTTTGGCTCAAGTTAAAAAACAAAGAAGCATGCCCTATAAGATTGGTGTGAAGAGCTTTATCATTGAGAACGATTTTCAACACAATTTTCAGACTTCAGCTGATGAAATATTTAGCTCTATTTTGACCCCCTTATCAACATTTAAGGCACTCAACTTTGTCCAAAACTGGTGAATGACCTTTGCCATTAGCAAATCCATGTATATCATAAAATTCATCAAGCCGTTTGCGACAACAAAGAAATAGAACTAGATGGGGCACTTTATGACTGTACTCTTGTGTTTTAGTGCACTAGAATCAACCAAAAATATATGCAATACCTTGGAGAGATTCGATCAATAAACCTACCTTGTGTTGGACTGCAGAGAGCTAACTCCGTACAAAACACCTTAGGATCAAGCTCAGTGTTGATGATCAGTTCCACGATCTCATCACCATATTCGTCCACAAATTGCTCACATTTCTCCGCGATTGTCTCTGGCATGTAAGAGCACACCATCTGAACGCCACGTTTGGCCATATCAATAGATCGGTTGGTCAACACTTCCTTCTCCAAAATAGTCACAGCGAACTCGCAAAGCACACATCCGGCATGTTCGGAAACTTGCAATTCCTCCTAAAAGGGACCGACAGTCTTTTCAATATCATTTTTAAAACACTCAAAGATGGGGATTTGAACTTGTTTTTGAAAAGCAGTAGATTGTAAAATTTGCATTGGAATATTCAAGTGTTTGAAGCACATGGATTCCCAAGACACTAAATCTACCAACAACCAAATCCATTCAGAAAATCGCGTTAAAAAGCACGTCCAAAAGCACCAATAAGAGTAAACATTGAAGTGTGTAAACGCTGCATAAAATAGAAGCGATTTGGGGCAACTTTGCAACTGTTTTCCCGTCTCTTTAAACGACAATAAATGCGCATATCTATTCAACCAAGCCCAGATGCAACTTGTTCCGTTTTTTAGGCAGGCAACGAACTCGATTTTTCTTGTCAAAAGAGAGAAAAACAGTTTACCTCAGTCATTTGTTCCTCCATTGGTGGGATGGCATTGGCATGGTAACTAGCGACATCGTTGGCAAAAGTAATGGTGGGCGTAGATGGTTTGGCACAAAGGTGGAGAGCTGAACACACTTGCTCCGGTGTGTATTGAGCCACAAACATTTTGATGATTTCATCAGTGTAAGTTGTAACCAGACTGAGACACTCCTTTTGGATTGGGGCCCTGAAAAAATATATTTTTCTTCATGAAAAGACCGGACTGGTGCTATTTCGGAAGAGCAAGGGCATGAAAAGTTAAACTTGAACTTTTTGAAATCGTTTTAAATTAAAAGTGACTCATTGAGATGGTATGTTTGCTGCCAATTGTAAGGAAAAGTGCAATTTTTTGTCAGTACTTTTTCCATTTTTTCCTGCCCTCTAACCGATAGATATTCTAAAATCATCTTACGTGAGCATGTAGCAGATGCGATCCAGAGCATTCACAATTTGTTGTTCGTTTTCCTTGTCTTCAATAAGTTTATCCACCTCGCCAATAGCATATTCACAAAGGGTACAATAGGGTCGTTCATCTCCTAATTCATGACGGGTCACCTCGATTCCATCGTCAACATTCATTTGAACATCAGGACATTGGACCATGGCAGGGCAAATCTTGAGGAGAAAACATGTCTTGTGTGAAAACAAACTCTTTTAAAGATACTTTTCATGGATCAGTTATATTTTACCAGCCAAGGAGCCACGTCAGTGGAGATGAGAGACACGATGGTCTTGGAGTTCTTATGGACCCATTTTTGGCATTGACGTTCAAGATTGGAGGGCATTTGAGCGCAAAGACTGATCAATGATGAGGCGATATCGTGATCATTGTAGGGATCACGGAGGATTTGGTCGAATTTGGTCATGGCAAATTCGCAGAAGATGCATTTCTCATCTTGCTTGGTCAAGGCCAAGGCCTTGGGTGCTTCCTCAATAACAGCCTTATCTGAGCACATGCTCAATTCGCGACAAATCTGATCTGGCGTGAATTCCTCGGCCAAGAGCTCCAGGATGATGGGAGTGTACTCAGAGACGTATTTCTCGCATTCATTGCTGATACTGTGAGGCATGAACTTGTAGCAGATCGAGTCCAAGAGATTGACGATCATCCTCTGGTCATTTTTGTCCACGATCATGCCGTCAATGGTCGTCATAACGTACTCGCAAAGAGCACAGGTGTCATCATTTTTCTTAAGGAGTTGAATGGCCATGGGCACACTAGCTTGTTGTTTCAAAAGATTGTCGCTACAAAGTTGGAGTCTGGAGCAGATTTCAGAGGGATCGATATCATGAATCACCATTTGAACAATGGCTGGTCCATAGGTTTCCACGAAATGGTCACACTGATCCTCCACACTTGAAGGCATCATGTGGCAAATCTTCTCCAGAGCCTCTTCCACTTTGGCTTCGGTTTTGACGTCGCTCAAAAAGTCTTGAAGTTCATGGAGGGCATATTCGCAAATCACACATCCGGGTTTGTCGGCGGCAATCACAGTTTGGGGAGCAAAGTAGCCTCCAATCAAGCCTACAAACATATAATTCATCAGTTTTTCGGAAAGCCTTTTCTTGGCCAATGCATCAAAAAATGTGAACTTACGTCCTTCAGCAATGCTGGAGTCCAAATTGTGGCCTTCTAAATCATTCCGACGATGAGTTTCCGCGTATTGGCCATTGATCAAAGATTCTTCCATGCCAGTCATTCTTTGGTTGCTTTGAGAATGGGCTGGGGTAAGTTTTATCATGGGCGTTTCAGGTTGAATCGGAAGCAATAACGTAATAGAGGTGTGAGGATCAATTTCGAGAAACTCGCCTTGTCCACACAATCCAGCCATGGAGCAAATCACACGAGGATTGACTTCATTCATGAGATAGTGGAACCAAGGAAGATAGTAATCATCGACAATGTGCAAACAGTGTTGGACGCGGTCTGAACTGCCCAATTTATGGCAAATGGCCTCGAGCACCTCTTTGAACTCATCTTGGGTGGTATTGGCTGTCCAGGTATCCACCCAATGTTGAATAACCTAATATTGATGAATAGTTAAACTCACGATGCATGGGTTGATGCTTAAGCAATTACCTTCTCGCAAAACTCGCATTGAATATCCTCAGGGTTAGTGGAGGTGTAACGGGCTGGGACATTCTTGAAGGTCTCACTACACATTCCACTCAAATGACACACTCCTTGATCGGCATGGATCAAAACACTACAAAATGAGACAATGTGAAATAAGTTAAAGCCCGAAACCTACCCCTATCCCTAGGTCTTACTTGTGGATAAGCTCAAAATTGTCGAGGACAGTCATTCGGCAGGCATCGCTGTAAGACGAGAAGTGTCCGCAAATCTCAAAGAGTTTGTCCGCAATCACGTCTTTGCCCGCACTTCTAATCCTATCTCCAATGGCTTTGGACTCAACTTTGCACATGTCACATTCAGACTTGGGCTTGTTCTGGGCATTATTCATTTGATACAAGAGGAGATCAATCCGCTCAGAATTGCAAAGTCCAGCAGTTGCGCACACCAGTTGAGGATTCATCTCCGAAGCCAGAGTCTCAATCAATTCGGGGATGAATTGGTCCGACAACTTCTTGCACTCATCCGCGATCACTCTCAAGGGAATAAGTGCGCAAGAGCCATCAAAGACTTGTTTAAGCTCCATCTAGAAACACAGAAACAAACCAGGGCATTAAAATGGTCATAACATCGGATTTAAGGTCAGGAAGACCTACCTGAACTTCATCGGATTCGAGCGTATCTCGAGCTTCTTTGACCATGTTCTTGCAGATGGTGCAAACGTCATCGTTATCAGCGGGAAGATCTTGTTGGGACCAAACGTTCCTAATGCAATGTTTGGTGGCAGAGCACTCACGGGATTGGGCAAACCCTTGGCACCAATAAGACGGTCCCCAGGTGCATTTCTGAGAGCCTAAGAGTCTTCCACTCACCACAGTGGCCAGACTCAGGCTCAAAAGGCCGAGAACAAAGGCTGTTTTCATGCTGTTACGTACGTCGTCAATGGCGTTGCTTTTGATTGTGTGGATGTGTATACGTATGCTACTTGACTGAAATGGAATGAGTCAAGTGAACTTTGTGATGATGATCGTAAGACTACAACTACTACTAGGAAGCCATAGAACCGGTTCCCGGTACACTGATGACTGCAGAAGGGCTGTTGGTGAACTGAATTGATAACTACCTTGGTATATAAGAAGGGAGTGAAAATCCCACACTTGAACACTCTCCAACAACTCGTAGCCAACTGAACTGGAGCTTTTGTCAATAATGCTCAACAATTTCTTTGTCAGCTCTTCAAACAAAGATGGAGTGATAACAGGAAATCCAAAATTTTCGTCTCAAAACAGCTGGGGGTTTCAATTGACCTAGGATAAGAAACAGAGGTCATTGTGGTCCGATCCTGAGAAGCAGATCAACATGGGAAATTCCAGAGCTATTGACGAGGATTTGGGGTGAAATTGGAAGCGAAAGGCTGCGATCTTTGCCCTCGTTCCAATCTGGTCCGAAATGCGTAGCAACAATATCATATCGTAGACACAACGGAGGGGAGGTGCAATGAAATTACCCTCATCCTGGTCCATATAGTGTAGATCCGAGTATCTGAGTGCTGAAAACGTTACGGGGGTATTTTTCTACATGTACGTTAGGTGAGGAGGGATGTGTCTCAGACCAAACAGAAAGAGAGGGGGAAAAGTTTGAGCATCGTTAGGGGGAAAGGTGGAAGAAGAACTGTGTTCTGAGTGGTGTGGGTCTAAATTGTTACCAAGGCGATTTGAGAAGCCATACATAGAAAATGCCGGAGACCGAGGAGTCCTTGGAGCAGACGAATATTTGGAAGTTCTGCTGTAGGTTTTATACAACATTGCAAGAAATTTAGGAATGTTTTCAAAATGTAGAAATTTCCTATTGAAATTAGGGAAAGAGAGCAATTGCAAACGAAATGAACATGAAAATCGACTTTTTGGGGAATTGTTTTGTATATTTTTTATATGTCAATGCAAAATATTAGTTTTTCCGGTTGAAATCCAATGATATTTTGGTTAAAACAGAATTGTGTATTTCAAAATTGTTATCAAAAACGCCAAAATTCTTTTGAACCTGTCTCTTCGGTAATTAAAGATTCGATTATTAGGTTATATTGCGTCAATGGGCCATTAATTTGAAACCTTAAGACAATGATTTGCTAAAATGGGATGTTTTTGGCTTACGTTAATACACTCAATGAATGGTTTACGATATTTGCCATCATTTAAGGTGGAGCAAATGAAACAATAATTTGCAATCATAGGTGCACATCTGGAACAAGCAAGGTTTTACCGTTACCGCCAACTCTATTTCATGAGTAAAACAAATTGTATCCAATCAATGATTAACGGAATGATAGGGACTTCGTCCTTTCTTCCTTAGAAAAGTTGTGTTTTGGGTTTACTCGATTTGCAACTTTGGAGGCTTCATAACTTTATTTAAGAGCAAATGTGTCCTAAAACAATGGCGAAGTTTTGTTTGACAACAGACATCTTTATCTCATTTTACCAAATAATAACTGAGTTGGTTTATCAACGTAGATGAGAAGCATCGGGTTTGATCATAATGAAGTCAAGTAGTTTCAAACCTCCTCGAGAATTACGAATGGTGATGCATTAATGTTCCGAGGCAAGCTCCTCAAGATTTTTTCGAACTTTTCCCAAGGTAATAAAATCAGACAAACTACAAAGTTTGGTGATGATTCATGGCGCAAATGATTGATCAGTGTCGAAACAATAATAATATATACAATTCTATTGAGTTTTGCATCTCAAGGCATGATTTCCAAAAAGGGGAATTAAGAATCACCAAGGCATTGACCACGGATTGAGTCATCCTTGACAAAAGAAAAATAGTTTGCCATACAAGGTTGGGTGATGTTCATAATTTACATGCGTGTTTTAAAAAAAGAGGAAGCTGGCAAGGTATCATAGAAAGGACAATGAAGATGCTTCTTTTAATGTCAAATCGGCCGAAAGATTGACAAAGAATATTAAACGATAGGTTCAAACGCATAACTCTGAACCCCATTTTGATATTGAAACCCTCTTGTTTGGTAATGTACATGCTTAACTTAAAAAATATTTGATTTTTCCCAGTTTCATTGAGATCCTTATGCATCTGTCATTTCACTCCATGTGGTGTGTTATGGTATGATGACAAATTGAGGTGAAGACGTGGAACTAGACATAAGTGCTTCTCTTGAATTCAATCATGGAATCTTTATACCATTCCACCAATCGGAGTCTCCAAGAAGCCCAAAATCAGCTCTCTTTGGCCAGCCACGCCCAAGTACAAGAGTTTCCCACCCTTTTTCGCGAATTACAAGCCCGTTTGGAACAGATCTCGAGGTATGATGCAAGATCTCTTCACGTTAACCTTGATGATATTAAATTGATTTGTTTAGTAATTGCGAACGTCTGGACATCTTGGTCAATAAGGAACCCGTGACTCGACGACAAAACGCCAAGATTCGCGTGGATCAACTCAAATATGACGTCCGAAATTTGCAAGGAGCTCTAAGAACCGTGGCCGTGAGTATCAAAAGTCGTTATTCTGTATTGAAGACATCCATGAACCTAGAAGTGCTTAAGCTAAGCAATCGTGGTCATTGGTACTTTGTCCAATGAACCCTGAGAGAGACAAGTCAGGTCATACCTGAGTTTCAAAAGTAACTAACCGTGATCCGTGTAAGATATTTGCACCAACTTTAAGATTTGGCAATATTCAAGAAGCATGACATTTTCTGGAGTGGGAGGCTAGCGAAGAAAATGATGATTTCCAATACTTCTGCCAATGAGGTTTGGCTTGCTTTGGGTTGACTATATATTTAAATTTCAGACCAGTCGAATACGGATAGAAAGTTATGCCTTCTCAAATTTATGTGTTGTTGTGTTAAATGATTTCCACAGAGGGCAAGAACATTCATTCTCAGTAAGATTTACACTGAGCTTTGAGAAAGCGTAACTTTTGACTTAGAGGTTCTGAAATGTGAAATACGTGGTCTACACAACGCAAGCCAGGTCTCGTTTGCAGAAGTAAGAAATTAATCTGTTTTTAGTGGATGTTATGATTTTCAGTGCTTTTTGTAATACGTAGCATTGTAACTGTTAGAGGAAACATATTTTACCTATCCCAGTTACTTAATTGATACTGACTCAGCCAAAATGCATAATGATGCCTGATTGCGTTTTTGAAGCAGTCTCCCTCTGAACAATGCCATTGGTAGTAATTTCTTGAAGCCCCTGTGTAAGTTAAGTCTGATCTCTCGAGGCTCATTGAGGGGTTGATGAATGAGTTACAAGCGTCCCTTTCACACAAAATGATGCCATGTCAAATATCTGGAAATCAAAAGCGTTGGGTTTTTACTGCAAGATTAATTTTTCAAGCTCAATTATCCTGAATGTCATTGGCTTGCGCAGTCCATCAAGTAAAAAAAGTCCTTGGCTTGATCTCTAACTTTGGATGGATTGTAGGCTAAACAAGCGGTGAAAGAGGAGGATCTGAAGAGACGCGAAGAATTGATGCGAACTCAATTCACAACCAATTCTGCAGCTGGATCAGCGAGTGGGTCGGGCTCTGAGACATCTATCCTCATCGACCGAGCGTTGGAACACAACTCAGCATTAAATGTAAGCTCAGTTTTAGTATATCTCAATAGCTCAACTAGTAACTTTCAGCCTTTAAATATGGTTTCAGGACCAAATTTCAATAAAAGTAAACGGAAATCCTTCAATTTAAGAAGTTAAGCCAAATGAAAGCTTCTTTCTTTTCATGACATTGTTGGCCACAACGTTAGAATATATGTGATCTGACCATTTTCATGAAACATCAAGTTAAGTTAAACCACACGATTTATAGCATGACCTAGGGATCTCGACTTATCCATCCTTTTATTTTCTGATGTCTCTTTTTCTTTAAACATTAAACCAAACGAGTCCCTGAATAAAAATCATCATCATCATTAAGTACTTTTGGACGTACATTGTTCCTGCAATTTCCTCCCAAGTTTAGGGGCTCCTTGAGTTTGTAGTAGTACGGATCAACTTAAGTTATCTCTCTTTGCCTCTTTTTAGCGGTCTCATCGAGGAATAGATGACATGTTAAGTCAGGGTGCCCAGATGCTTGAAAACCTCCGTGATCAAAGGTCAACCATGAAAGGAATTCACAAGAAAATGATGGACATTGCATCCACATTAGGCATGTCCAACACAGTCATGCGTTTGGTGGAGAGGCGTCAACAAGGGGACAAGTACATTCTTATCGGAGGGGCCCTCTTCACCTGTTTAGTCATGTATTTGGTGCTGAAGTACCTGACCTAAACCAGCAAATCCATTCACTTCAATTTATCTAGAGACGTTGTTTTTTACAAATTTATATCATCAAAATAAAGTGACAAGGTAATTCCAATGAATATGTAGTTAAAACTCTAGCACGGAACCACCCCATTTTCCACGGATGTGCTGAGAGATCGTGCGTTGTTTTATATGTATCCGGAACCACCTCCTAAGTGATAATGCGAGCCGTTACTGAAACCGGGAGGCTGCATCTGCATAATCAAGGCTTTGTTTTTCTCCTTCCGTTCTTTGGCATCTTTGTAGTCCTGGAGAGAAGACATGATAATTGAAAATCTGAACTGGTAGCTCAAGTTAGCTTTTACAGTAACTTGCTACAAGGTTTCGATCATTTGTAGTTTTTTTTTTGTATTCAACAAGAGAAGGTAAAAAAATCGCTTTTACGTGCATGCTCCAAGTGATGCACAAGAAATGAGCAAACTAAAGTCCACTGTTCTTCTGCCCTGTCTTGTCCAACACTGTGTCAAGGTAGATTTTGGGGATTTACTATTCCAGAATGAGTGAGGTTTTGTGCTTTATTTGTATTCTACTTACTTTGGCCATGAGAACGGCTCCAAGAAGGTGAACGAGACACGAAATAACGGCAAAGGCGTAACTCCACGAAACGTAATTGTAGTTGGGATAAAGCAGCCAATCCCGGTCCCAACAACCCACGCCGAAAACCAAGACCCCAATGAACAAAAAGAGAGCTAGAATCGAATAACGTACTTACTTAGTCGGATAAAAATCA
This sequence comes from Tigriopus japonicus, assembly GCA_010645155.1. Taxonomy (NCBI): domain Eukaryota; kingdom Metazoa; phylum Arthropoda; class Copepoda; order Harpacticoida; family Harpacticidae; genus Tigriopus; species Tigriopus japonicus. Next base: position 172,690 of record JAAGOF010000199.1, read on the forward strand.
ACAACATTGGAATAACTTACATGTAATGCCGTTAAGGATGCATGCAACTCCACAGAAATGGTACTCAAACCTGAGGATGACTTCGAGTGGATATCGGAGAAGAAGAGCCACGAAGAGCAATTGACATGCGAATGATAAGATGAAGGCCAAGGTAACAAACAACTGAACCACCATCAACCATCCTAAGTGAGAGGTAAATCTAAGCCACTGTCTCTTTGAACAATGACAATAAATGCCTTGTTTACCTGGCAAAAGTTTTTCCCGAATGAGCCGATATTCATCGCCGTACAGGGCGTGGCACCCATGGAACAGTTTATCAAATTGGTAATCAGGATGATGGTATCGGAAGAAGCAGAATTCCCACAGACCCATATTTTTGAAAGGGCTTTCCGTATCCTCCCATGAGACCAACCAATATGGACTGGCAAAACTCATGAGCAGAAGCAAACCAGCCACAAACGTCAAAATGGCAGAGTAAAACAATGCATCTACATGGATGAGAATAATTCTTGAGAGGATATTCAAATTAAAACCGACAACGCCATCTCTACCTGACGTTTTATGAGCCTTGGCCTTATCGACACTGCTCAAAGAGCCCCGATCGGGATCTCTAAATCCCATGATAGAAGTTACTTAGTCTATTTCACTTCTACTCCATTCCAAACGAAAATTTCCTTTCAAATCTTTGTGTACGTTCTGGTCCAAGCCCTCGTTTACTAGCAAACCAGCTCTGCCGCACCTCTCTCGTCACCTGTGCTGCAGAACCCCATCCCCATACGATAGAGTCCCTTTGCATCACAGGTAGTTGTCGAACTACCAGCCTGTAGTCCTGCCCGCCAAGCATATATGCCTTGAAGAAGAGCCCAAAATCGAACTTCACCTGGTTGGCCGTTCAAAATGTGGCGGCAGGATCTTCTTACCTTTCTTGCCACGGTTTGCCTCGCTTTGCCGAATGATTTCGTTGTACTGATCGGCTATGGAAGAGGCCTTGTCCGATGAGGGCGTTAGAGGAAGGCTCCGCTTTCTTGAGACGTTTTCAGTGTCAGTTTCGGGAACATCTGGATCAGTGACTTCATATTTTGCGCCTCGAGAGTAGACGGTTTTGTCGCCGAAAAGGCATCTGAGTTTGCCTGTGTCTATCAGACCGAACAGGTTACACCACTTAGGGTCTGGTTTGGCAGAGTTGGAGTAGGTTCGTCTGGTGTCATAAGAGATCTCAATATGTTTCCGGGGTTGTTGAAGATCCTTGGGTTGTGTACGTGATGAACGGCGGATGGACAGGCGGCGGGAATCCCGTCCGTAGGCAGCCCTTCTAAGGTTTACGGGTTCGTCTTGGTGGTTCGTGGGACTGATCACGGCCACAGGGGGGCTTTGAAGAGCTTGCCTGGTTTTTGAGGCAGGATACAGCAATTGACCAGACGGTTTCAATCCCATTTCTATGCTCTCTGGACCAGTCTTACTCAGATCCAGCTCTCTTGGGACAGCCAACTGGATCTCGTCCGCTTGTCTCTGAACTTTTCCTTCTTCTGCAATGGATTGTCGTTGGGATAATGGGGCCTTAGGAATCGGGCCTAGGTGTTGACGGTATTGTAAAGAAGCTCTTCGGTTGCCCTCTCTGACCAGCATGGCGTACCTTTGCTCATGAGTCAGGGATTGAGTGAAGGGTCTATCAGGTTGGAATTTCCCAGGATTTCCCGTTGTCCCCCCTTCAATACTGCCACGAAGGCTGTCACGTTCCAAATCAGACCTGAAGCTGTCCTCGTCGATATCCTCTTCTTCTAAAGAATAGAACGTTGGGAGTTGTCTGATGGAGTCCAATTCACTCTCCACATACCGTAGACTATCCCGTCCTCCTCCTGACGAGCGATATGAATGTTGGCGTAGAAAAGCGGGATTGTCATATCCTGGTCCAAGCATCACTTTGTATGGATGAAAAGGGATCGAATCTGTTTCCCTCTGTCGAGGTCCAAAAAAAATGTTGCCCCCCCCCTTTCTAATGAGGCAGCGCACCTTATCAGGAGTTGGCTTTTCCCCTAGGGGGAGATTAAGCATTAAGTTACCTTTTTATACCTGGATTAAGGCATTCCTTGTGATTTAACCGCTGTCTCCCTGGCCCTCGCTTATTTCCTGTACAGGAAACGGGCTTTCTTTTCCTTACGTAACTAAAAGGGAAATATATCATCCTTAGACATTGGAGGCACTCTAAGGTCAAGGAAATCGTTTTAGTGCTGGTTTTTATTCTCTTTCAATGGGGTATTCATGAAGGAGACAGGTGCTGAAGTTGCCTAAAGTCAATTGAAAATTTTGCTACGGAAGTACTGCTACCTTGAAAGTCCTTTTTAGGCACTATTTCATCAGTTTTTCAAGGATTTATTGATCTAGAAATAAAAGAAAATACGTTTACTTCATGATTTTTGTCACATTTTTACCCATACACTGGGTCATTTCTTCTAAAAAGCAAGTTTCAAGTGTATCTATAATGTTGTGTGAGTTTGGAAATATCCGTAGTGCGACACTTTTGGCTCGGCTCTTACAAGTTATGAAAAAAGTAGAATCCCGGTAAAGATTGTTAATTTAAATTGTATTGAATCAAACCTAGAAGTTTCCTCAATTGGCAGGTTGAGAAGAGTATATGTCAAGGAAATTCATACTAGATTTAAGATCTCAAAATGTAACTTTCCTTTTGAAAACATCCATTTGATGAATATTTATGGTCGCATTATTGTTTGCGGTCAAAAAAAGGACAAATATGCAGATACCTGAAATGGCATTTTGCTTTTACAAAAGATACAAAACTTATTTCCTTCGGAGTTGCGTGAATGAAGAATATTATTGTGAACCGGTAGGGAAGTAAAATGAAATAGAATCAAAGGTACTTACTTCTGATTGCACTTTTTCCACAACTTGTCAGAGCCCAGCCGGAATTGTCCCACTGCGGATAGTTGTTGGCTGAGAAATTGAATGACGAGCTTTGAAGTTGTCGTGCTTGGGGTCATAGAAACTAACATGGATCTGATCAAACGACTCGAGTAGAAGGACAGACGCGACAATTTCCTTGAAGCAACCCTTCCCAGCCAGCCCTCCAACAATTCCAATCATTTATTGGTCGATTTCGGGGTTTAAAACCTTATCAGAGTCCCAGGGACAAATTTGGTCCTCACAAGGCAGGAAAAAATCCGTGCATGCATCGTTTTCTGACTTGCTTGATTTAAGATGTAATTTCCAAACTCACGCAACATTATATGTACACTTGAAACTCGATTTTTGAAAGAAGTGTATGGATGTATGTATGGGTGTATGTATGTATCCAGGTGTATGGATAAAAATGTGACAAAATCATGAAGTAAACTTATTTTCTTTAAATTTTAGATCAAAAAATCCTTGAAAAACTGATGAAATGGTGTCTAAAAAGGACTTTCAAGGTAGCAGTACTTCCGTAGCAAAATTTTCTTCTTGCTTAGTCAAATGCGGCGCCGTCTACAATTGATTTTAAGCAACTTCAGCAGCAGTCTCCCTCACGAATACCCCATTCAATTTTGGAGCAATCCATACTCCGGAAAGAGAGCTTACTGCAAACAATACGGTATTCACGGTAAATGCTCGCAAGGCGACGTGAAAGGCTATTTTTAAATATTTGCTTAAAATTACAGAAAGCAGCAAGATATTTTTAGATTTTTGTTATCAATTTGATTTTTGAAATTCTCCTTTCGTCTTTTGAGAACCAGTTAGTTGGACAACGTTTTACCAGGATTTTGGCTTTAATGAGGGGCATTTTTAGACACTGGGGATAACATGAAACTTTCAATGCATTATTGAAGGTCTGGCTGGAGATGCACATTTGCCTTCAGTGATTGTGTACACATCTACTAGAAGTGGTCTTCCTTCCACAGACTTGTGTCAATTAAAGGAGACAGTGGATGTGCTTTTTCTTGAATCGCTAAAGCATTCGATATTGAGTTTCAGGGTTCGGCCCCGATTCGCGACATCTGGTGGCAGAATGGGCAAAACCGTTGGTGTAGAAGTTGAAAAATAGTAAAGACATAGTACGAAGTTTGAATGGCTCTCATCCCATCCCAGGGCTTTAAAATAACTGGCCATTAGGTGGAAATTATAGAATATTGTTTGACAATTTTGTAGAGTACTCCCTCTTTGCTTCTCTATTTCTCTCTATCTGATCTTAACCTCTATATCTCTCTCTGCAAATAAAATCAGTTATCCAAATCACTCACCATGGCGCAGTCGTGCTGCGAATCTACGTAAGACGCCGAGTGTTATGTAAAAAATACAAGTGTTCAGTGCTCTCGATAAGAACCATGGCGGACAAAGAAGATCCCATTGTGATTGAAGCTTCAAAAGGGATGATGCCCACTGTCACCGACATAGGAGACGAAGCAGTACTGGAACACGCAAAATGCTCAGCGAGAGCATTTCGAGGACATTTTTCAAGAGCAATCACTTCGTTCGACAAAGCAATAGATAACATACCGAAAAATCCATCTGTATTTGCGACAGAACAAATCAAGAAAGAGTTTCAGAAATTTGAAGAATCCTTCGTAAAAATTGAACATGCATATAGTAAATGCATGATTCTGGTGGAACCTTCAAAAGTTAAGGAATGGGAGGCTAAAATGAATGACGTTATTTCGGAAAAAGATAACGTACTGGAAAAAATGGCACCTGGAATGAGAAAAACTGATCCAGTTCCGACAACAACGCCAATATCTTTACCAAGCCGAGGAACGATAAAAGCTCCAATGAATACGACCTTGGCTCCTCCGATTTTGTCTTTGGAAAATAATCCGATTGAATTAAGATCTTGGATTAAGAAACTCAACTCATTTTTCACCTCGAATGATTTAGAAAGCACATCATCAATCAAAGAACAATAGGAATACGTTAAACAATTCATCGACCCAGAGTTAGAAGTTAAAATTGATATAAAAACTGATCCCTTCATGAAAAATTTTGGGGATAACGGAATGATCAAAACAATTGAAGAAGAATTCGCCTTGAGATATCCTTTATTTACGCGAAGATTAGAATATTTCCTTTACACAAGAAAACAGGATGAAACACCTTCCAATTTTGTGGCAAAATTAATTCAACTCAGTTACGAAGCCGATCTTCCAAGTCTATCAACAGATGAACTCCAAGTATTTCGGGTGTTAACTGGTATTAAGGAAGATAAATTGCTCACAAAAATATTGGATTTGAAAAAAAACCAGCTTTGAAGATGTTTGAATGAAAATTACTACTTGGGAAATGACCAATTATAATAAAAAGTCTTGCAATCAATCTTCCGATTCTGCCACGAGACAGGAGCAAATATTCCAGAAAAGGTGGAATCAAAGTTTTTCATGCCAAGGGCACAATAATGGATTGGATTGCCAGATCATTACAAAAATAAGTGTTTTCGATGTGGTTCTACTAAACATCGACGTACCAATTGTACCAAGGACAAGGTATATTGCAAAAACTGTGCCAATCATAGCCATGCCACCAATGTTTGTTTAAAAGAGTGGAATGCCAAACGGTCAAATGATCATAGATCATCGAATTTTAATCGTGGTTCATCGAGACCTCAATCAAGAGTTTCTTCTCGAGCTCCTTCGCGATTATCTTCACTTTTACCAAACAATGAATCTCAAGATGAAGGTAACATCCTATCCACAGTGAAACCTGCAACGGTTACCAGAAGTAAACCAACACCCAAGTTGGCCATCGAGTTCACGGTAGGACAAAACAAATTTTCATACTTTGTGATACCCGACACTGGAGCAACCCGCACCGTTATTGCTTATTACATTACCCAAAAGTATAGAATTCCTTATTCAAAAGAAAAGGAGTTTCTGCGAGCTGCGAATGGACAACGAATGAATTGCGAGGGAACAGCCTTATTGGAAGCAAATATTTCCAATAAAAAGACGGTATAAATAAGTGCCATTATTTCAAAAGATTTGAATTCAGAAATTCTGGTGAGCTGGCACGACCTGGTCAATTTAGGCGTTATTCCGCCATCATTTCCATCTTGTTTGAAAGTGAACCAAGAAAATGCAACTTTGCAAAAAGTTTTCGAAGACTTCCGACATGTCATTAGTGACACTCTACCAGACAAACCAATGAAAGGTCCTCCAATGGAAATTAAACTCAAAGATGAACCAATTAACCCGCTTCGAGTAATGAAAGCGCGACCAGTTCCACTACATTGGCAAAATGATGCCACGGAATTAGCTAATAAATTGATAAAAAGCAACGTTTTGGTACCCGCACCCGATGCAACCGAATGGATTTCCCCTGCCCAATTTGTACCGAAAGAAGGAGGCAAAGGTGGACTTCGTTTAGTTACTGATTTTAGAGAATTGAACAAGCATATTGTTCGGCCAGTGCGTCCATTTCCATCAGCCCAAGAAATTGTAAGAAAAATCCAACCAGATGCTCGATATTTCGCCGTCATGGATGCTGTCCAGGGATATTTCCAAATTCAGCTTTCTGAAGAAGCTTCGAAATTAACAACATTTTTATTATTCAATGGGAAATATCAATATAAAAGAGGACCCATGGGACTTGCATCAACAAATGATGAGTGGTGCAATAGATCCGACGTAGCTGTGGATGAATTTGAATGGGCTGAGAAGATTGTTGATGACATCTTACTTTGGGCACCCTCAGAGTGAGTTATTAAAACGAATTAGACTCGTTCTCAAGAAATGCAGAGACATTAATTTGACCATTTCACGACGAAAATTTCAATTCGGACGTGAAGTAAAATTTGCTGGCTATATTGTGTCTGAAAATGGAGTAAAGCCGAATCCTGATAAGATTCAGGCACTGTCAACATTTCCTTCCCCAACAGATCTGACTACTTTAAGATCATTCTTGGGACTTGTCAACCAATTGGGAAATTTCATTCCCAATATAACGCATATGACACGAAATATGCGTCAACTTTTAAAGAAAGACAACCCGTTTCAATGGCTTCCTGACCATGAAGAGGAATTTCAAAAAGTGAAACGAATTTTGACCTCTGAAGTGTTAGTGCACCCCTTCGATCTAACTCTTTCAACTGAAATGCTGACAGATGCATCTCAAACGCATGGAATAGGATTCATGCTATTGCAAAGAACAAGAGAAGGACAACCGAGAATTGTTCAATGTGGATCATTTGCATTAACTCAAGCACAATCAAATTATGCAGTAATTGAACTTGAATGTCTTGCCATTGTACGAGCAATGCAAAAATGTGATTACTATTTAAGGGGAATGGACAAATTCACAGTTATCACAGATCATAAATCTTTGATTGGAATCATGAAGAAGCCAATCATTGCCATTACGAACCCACGTCTTTTACGTTTCCGCGAAGCGCTTTCTCCCTACAATTTCAATATAACATGGAATGCCGGTAAGGACCATTTAATTGCCGACGCACTCTCCAGAGCACCAGTTTTTCCTCCCGAGGAAATGGACAAAGAAGACAATGTCGAAATGTGTTACAGAGTGGCGGAAGACCCTTCACTTCAAATCTTATTTGATAACATTGATGATGATTACCGATCTCTTATACATGCGTTGCGCAAAGAAGTTGACGTTAAAAAGCTGCTTGCTTCACACCCTGCTCAAGCATTTTCAAATATATGGCAAGATATATTCGACTCTTTTCGACAGTGAAAAAGAGACATTGATTATCTATGGAAATCGCATAATTGTTCCATACCTTGCCAGGAAAGAGACTTTAAGGATATTACATATATCTCATATCATATCAACAAAACAAGACAAGCTGCTCAGAAACTGCATTACTGGCCAGGGATCAATAATGAAATCCAGAACTTGATTGAAAAGTGCCATGCTTGTCAAAGATTTCAAGCCTCTCAGAGAGCAGAACCCATTCAAAGTACAATGAGTTCAGGACCAATGGACTTGATTGGAGCAGATCTATTCCAATGGTCAGGTCAGAACTGGTTAGCAATGACTGATGCCTGTTCTGGTTACACATTTGCGCACAAGTTGAGGAGGACTACCACAGCAGATGCCATTAAAGTGATGGAAAATGTTTTTCTCACATTCGGATACCCAAAAATTCTCTGATCCGACAACGGTCCTCAATTCAGAACAGAAATGACTACGTACTTGAAGAATCATGGAACAATTCATGAGGCCTCATCACCTTATAATCCTTCATCAAACGGTCTAGCTGAATCATCAAGAGTCTACTTAAGAAATGTAACTTGAGTGGAGAGAACTTCAACATTGCATTGAGTCATTTTCGAGGAATCCCAAGAGAGGACAGATATTCTCCAAATCAGCTATTCTTTGGTAGGACACCCCCCCACCGCCATTAGAATCCCTCCAAAAAATTGATACACTGATTCTTGCATCAAATCTGGATAAATAAGCCGCTGAAGTTTTATTTGGTCGAATTCACGAGTTTTTTTCTTGATCAGATGGAGCATTAAATTGGTTGTAAATTTTCAAACTATTCTCATGGCGTCTCAAATTCTCTTGTCCCCAGGTTTTGTTGTGAATGAGACCAATGAGACCGTCGTTCTCAACGTGACTAATTTTAGTTATTTAGAACTGACTTGCTTATTTTTTCCAGTTCTCGACAAGCACTGCAAATCGTGTGAGGTCCAAAAATATTTTTAAAATATGGGAATTTCGGCGTTTTTAATTTAGCTCTTTTTAGTTCTTTTTCAAGCTGGTAAGCTCTTTTAACTCCAAAATTTGTCCCTAATTCGAGGCGCCTTTCTGCTTTTTTGTTCTTCAACATGTGGTCAGACTGGTTTTGATCCAAACTAATACTTCATTGCAAAAAGAAACCATTTATGAAGCGCTAGTTTTACTATTCATTTCTGAAACGCAAATGTTTATTGAAGAAAATTCAAATTGCTTCCTTAGTAGCCATTGTTTGTCACACATGAATAAAAATGGCTATTAATGGCTTGAAAGTGATGCGATAGAGATAGAGAGCTTGGTACTGATGGACCGAAAGGGCTTTCGGCCCAAATTTCGGTTTCGATCATGCCTGCCGAAACCGAAAGCAGACTTGCGCTTTAAAAGGTGGAGCTCGACAACAAAATCTAAAAAAATTTGGCCCAAAAACCATATTTTTGTATGTTTATATGTTTCCATATTTTTCAAAATTTGCCACTATTCAACATCGAACACATGAGCAAATTATTTTTTTAAGTTTGATTTTGCATTTATACAATTTTGTAGTTAGCTGCTCTCGGTTTCGGTTTCGATAAAGCCCTCTTTCGGCCGAAACTTCGGTTTTGGTAATGAGCCCTTTCGGTCCATCACTTACCCTTGGACACTGGGACTACTACCGCCCGCAATTCAATGGAAGATTCCTTGGGTCTTTCTATTTTATTGAATCAACAATCGATCTAATTTCACTCATCAAAGTGAGCCATCTATAAAAATAGGATGTTTGCTATTGCATTGTAGGAAACAACGACTTCATGAAACGTGGGACGGAACTGACTTGAAACGGAATCAATATTAACAGCACTCCAGTTTTAGTTTTAATTGGGCTTTGCGGTTACAAATAGAAACAATTGCCACATGAAGACACGTACTTAATATCCATGGGACCCATTAAAGTCCTTCACGGATTGAAGAAAGCGGCTATTGTAGTTCGGGTTAGAAGTCTCCTTCACGCAATACTTCTTCCAGATATTTGTATATTCAGAGTGAAGGCTTTCATGCGCCTGTTCCGCAAACCGTTCCATCCGTTGGCCTCCATGGTGAACAACAAAAGGAACCAGGTGGTCCAAAATGATATGGACTTTGGGAATGAGTGCCATTTCACTCAAAATCCATGCTTCGCGGAACATTTGCACACACCTTTCCAAGGTTGAAATATCCAATGTCTCGCGAGAATATTCCGTGTTTATCAATGCAAAAGCTTTGAAAACGTCAACGAATGGCTTCCCTTCTTTCTCTTGACCCTCTTCCATAAGAATCATCTCCAGGGTGTCGACGTTCTTCAAAAGCTTTTGACACTCATTCCCCTCGAATCCAATTCCGTGATAACGCTCTTGATGGAGATGTAATACTTTTGACCAACGTGCTGCTTGTGGTATCAAAAGTATGAGCTTGGACATAGACCACGGAACTTCTGGACGGGTGACGGCCACGCAACCTTTTCCACAGACGTCATGTCGCTCAGGAAGCAACGTTATTTAATTCAGACTTATGTTAGATCTTAACAACTTAGTTTTCTTTTCTCTAGCTTATTTCCAGTCTCCACATCTCCCCTGTGAAGGATTTTCACAGTTTTGATACTGTTGTATTACTCATGCATGGATAAATAACTGAAAACATCAAATTTTAACATAGTTTTAACTTGACACAATCCAATTTGAATATTTGTAAATATCCATTTAAATAATTCAGATAGGTGATACTTCATGAAATATTTGGTATACCTTAATGTCACATTGTACCTGTAAGCAATTGTTGATAATATATATATATATCTTGCACTTGATATGCCATACTAAAGTTTAATTTGTACCCCTTTGTACATTAATATGTCTCAACTGTACAAGCATTGAGGTAGCAAACTTAAAATCTGGCAACTGACCCAAGAGATATTTAACCTCTTTCAATGTTCCCATTCCGGCATTTTTAATATCTTTTCAATATATTTTATTAAATTTCCTTATTTGTAGTTCTATACATTCAATGGACAATTCACTTTCTTTCATCCTCATGCCCATGTTAAGTTCCATATCATGGGTTTTTCATTAGATTCACTCCTTTTAAAGGACTTCAAAAGCCTTAGGCTATAATTATTATAGCATTCACACAGTTCCATTGTATACTTAAAAAGTTGGATTAGGCACTTTAGGCTCTTACTGCATGTAGAAAGGAAAGCACTACAAGAAACAGTATCAAATAAAAATTCTTTCTTTGGTGACTTTAACCACTGACCAAATGTACTTGTGTTGAAATTTTGGGCAAATATATGCCAAGACAAATATTCTGCTTTGAGCTTAAAAGATTCCCAGAATTATGCCTCACACAATGCAAACACTAAGATTTATCTTACTTGCTTGGTTCACTCACATTTAGAAAAAGTATATGAACGTTTGGTATGTGGCTGTATCACCAACAGAACAAGCCTTGCCATCGAGAAGAACTCACACCATGAACAATCTAGCAGTAGTTGAGACTTGACCGATTCACAAAATAACTCTGGGTGAGGAGGTACTTGTTTCACTAAAGGTGTTGCACTATCAAAGGTGGGTGTGCCATCAGCCATAGACGGTAGCACTACAGCAGATGAAGGAGTATTGCCATGAGTCAAAAGATCTGAATGTGACTTTAAAAACACACTTACAAAGCACTGCACAGATGAATTTATCACATTTCATCATGATTCTTCAAGATGTTTCAAATGTTGTGAGTGAGAAAGAACTGGCAAAACAAACAAGGGTGACTGAAAATTGTAGGCTTTCTAAAATTGTGATTTGGATCTTGCAAAAATAAGTAAGGCTCAAGTCATTTCTTCAAATAATAGAAACCTGCTATGAGCTTATAAATAGCAAAAGGAACTTAATACTCAAATTATAAAGAGATTTTGTTTTGTCATAAGATAAAATCATGCTGTCTGCTGGTCAATGATCTCGTCACCTTTTGAATGGCAGATGTGGCCAATCCTGCCCAATGAGAATTGGCTTGGGTTGCCTGAATGACGCATACTTTGAGACAGGCATTTTTTCCGATGCGGTTTCAGATCCGGTATTAAGGAATCCTTGGCTTGGAGAAGGAATGGTTGACAACACCTAACCGAATGTGTAGCCACGGAATTGCACAAACATGCAAGATAGGGACGTCCTTTGATCGGTGCTGACCTAGCAAGGGCTCTCGCTGGACAGATTCAATTTTTTTTGGCTTTGATGCATGATTGGAGAAAAATTCCTGGTATTTGCTGTTAAGTCTTCCAAGGGTTCGTTCTTCATGTGGCAATTGGTTCTATTTGCCATTGATCCAAAGGCAGTATATACAAGGAAATGTGCTTCTGTGGTTGCCCAACCCACATACAATGTTGAGGCACTTCAGATCTTGCGCAAACACGTCCTTCCCTCGTCAATGGACAGCCTCAAGATCACATCACCATATTGGGAGTTGCGTTCGTTGAGGATCGAGTCAAAGAATTGCTTGGTATTTTGGCAATATACAACAGGAAATGGCTCTCCGGTGGCTGGTGAAATTTCGGTTGATATCGTGAATAAGGAGCTGAACTTCCTATTGGCCTCAGCAAGTGCCTCTCTTATTCCGGGTTCCACATTGACGTGGCCACTAAAAATGCTCACGATTTTCAACAAAGAGGTATCACTTACACCAGTTGCTTTTTTGGCCTCAAGCACCACCTCCTTTGTAATCATCTTCGAACTATCTTTAACCATCCTTTGATAATGCTCGTCTCTCGGGACCAATGATGTTCGGCTTCCTCTTGAACGTTTTCACTTGTTGACTGTTGACGGTGCACGGATGTCGACAGCCTTGATAGATCAGGGCAAAACATTTCAAGCAAAATGTCCCACGGTTGGGCCTTGCAACGATGGCTTCGGAATCTTGAGCACTTTTTTGGTGGCCGACCAACCTTGCGTTTTTTAATTTTTCGACGACTGGAAGTGAGTCCACATGTTCTATAGCGTTCACAAAGGAAACATCCACATTTAGTTTCTCCACGGAAAGGACGAAAAGTTGACATGGCCGAAGAGTCGGGAAATTCCGGCAATGCGCGACTAAAATCCAGTACAGCAAATCTCCGCAATTTTAGCGAGCAATTGCCGCAAAGACCACAGGGGAGCCTTGAATCGTTAAGGGAGTACCCTAAAACGACGTATTCTCTCACCAAATTCTCAAAAGAAAATCGGGTGATTGGAACCGTACTCCGGTCTAGACAAATGAGACAAAGTCCGGCTCGAGCTCTGTCGTGACCTTCCATTTTGTTTAAGACCGTTGTGCACGTGGAAAGTGTAACTAGTCAAAGTGCTGCCGTTACAATCAAATAATTATGCCACAATTTTTTTTCTTATGGGGCAGTTGAAGTGTGGCTTTGTTGTGCCTTTTCATGGGGCGAGAGCGTCGACAAGTGTCACGGCTAGCTCGCTCTGTGAAAAAGTCAAAATTCAGCATAACTTAAGCCAATGTGACAAACTTTTGAAATAGTTTGGCATATTTGATGTAGATAAACCAATATTACATTGCTAGAACAAGTCGATGCAACATATTTTTAACAATTTGTTGAATTATGCCAAGTTTTGTATCTTTGCAAGTGCATGCACAGCTGTGGCAATTGTCAATGCTCTTGCTCCATGAGAAGGCACAACAAAGCCGCACTTCAATTGCCCTCTTCAATTTTCGATAAGTTTTAATTACCAAAAAAGCAGTATCTCTAAAAAGCACATTGTACGTTGTTAAAACTTATCTACCAGCAATAACGGCAAAATTTGATTAGGATTTTCTTAATTAATCTTTGTTTTCTGGTATTTCTCTGTAATTGATAGCAAGCCTGTTTCACTCACAACAAAAGCGTGAAACAAAAGAATATAAGACGCCATGAGAATTTTGTAAAAAATTACGACCAATTTAATGATCTATCCGATCAAGAAAAAAACTCATGAATTCGACCAAATGAAACTTCAGCGGCTTATGTATCCAGATTTGATACAAGAATCAGTGTATCAATTTTTTGGAGGGATTCTAATGGCGGTGGGGGGGTGAGGAGTTTGCGAAACGCTCTTCCGAAGATATCGGTTGATCAAAGAAATCGAAAATTCATCAAACCTTTTGGCAAAACTCTATCATTCAAATTAGACTGAAATGTCAAATCTCAGTGTTTATTGCCGAGTGATTTTGGATACGGCCACTGCCAATTGACATTCATATGGTGTTGACAACCCATCTTGGGGGGCGTGTAGAGTACTCCCTCTTTGATTCTCTATTTCTCTCTATCTGATATTAACCTGTATATCTCTCTCTGCAAATAAAATCAGTTATCCCAAGGATTTAAAGGATCTGAACCCTCATCGGAAATACTGCCTTTCGCAAATTAGACGTTCTTCAGGCAACCCAAGCCAATTCTCATTGGGCCGGATTGGCCATATTTGCTTTTCAAAAGGTGACGAGATTCTGGAAATGCAGATAGTATGACTTCTTATATTGGTGGAATAAGAACTTTTTATATTTTGAGTATTAAGTTCCTTCTGTCACTCCAAAGATGATACCATGTTTCTATTATTTGAATAAATGACTTAAACCTTAATGTTTATTGTGGGATCCAAATTACAATTATAACAAACCTACAATGTTCAGTCACCCTTGTTTGTTTTGCCACTTGCTTCTCACTCACAACATTTGAAACAGAGCTCTTTTCATCTTGAAATGTGATCAATTTGCCTGTGCAGTGTTGTTGAAGTGTGTTATTAAAACCATTTTCAGTCCATTTGACTTGTGCCAGTACTGCCTCAGCAACTACAGTCAATGATTGACAATGGCACACCCACCTTTTGATAGAGGAAGAGCTTTAGTAACAGGAGCAACAATCCACCCTATTTTGGGATTCAGTGAAGTCTCAATCTCAATCACTAATTCTTATGTTGTGCGAGTTCATGTGATGGTGGTGTTGAACTTGTTCTGTTGGTGATTCAGCCACACACCAAAAGTCCAATTACTTTTGTTATTGTGAGTGAACCAAGAAAGTAAGATAAGTATTAGTATTTGCATTGTGTGAGGCATAATTCTGGGCATCTTTTAAGCTCAAAACAGAACATATATCAAAGGATATATTTTTCCAAAATTGCAAAATAAACTCATTTGACACAACAAGTCACCAAAGAAAGAAAGTTTTTTTGATATATACAGTGAAAAAGCTAATTATCAAGTTGTTAGCTCAAACTACCATTATACTTACTAACTTACCAATTGAAGAACATAATAGTTGTGTATTATAAGTATCCTGTAATGGGAGTGAATCTAATTCTGTAGCTTTATGTAACGTTTCTGGGGTAGCATGTAATTCTTTTATGAGAATAGAATTGATCACCTGGGTTTTTAACCCGGAAGTGGCCTGATTGAATAACTAACAATGTAATGTTTAGTGAATATATGTTCTTAAAATGTGAGTCTGAGTAAGGAAGAAATTGTTAGGAATGATTCTAATGTCAAATGTCCTGGCAATTTAAAAACACTGGGACAATGTAAGGTTAATAACATCAAATAGTGATAATGGTACATAGTTAATGCAAGTAAACATGTTGTTTGGTTAACTGTAATACATCAACTATAGCCTAAAAGTGGTGGACAAAGCCAATCATGGAAACCCAACCTATAGAAGTTAATGAAATTGAAACTACATAAACCTTAAAAGTCAAGCTTACTTAAATTTAACTCTGTTAATGATTGAGATTTAGGTCTGTTTTTCCATAACTTAGAAAAAAATGACCTAAAACTTTTGAAAACCCTTGGAAGGGCAAATGAAGAGACTCGATACACATTGAAAAGGAGAAAATATTGGTGTTAGCAATTAGTTTAGGGTTGAAAAGATTGCTAAGCCTCATAAGCGACATAACGTCTAATCAAGAGGTTGCGTTGCCGCCAGCTGTCCAGGAGTTCCGTGGTCTATGGTTATCAAAATCACTCAGGACTTATTAAGGTAAGCATATCAAAGAAGGTTTTGAGGATAGATCATCATTTGGAAGCATAAATATTTTTTGCATTTCTTCATCATTTGTGTCCCAATGTCATCTTTGGAACTGCTTAGAGTTTTCGAACATCATCATTGATGTCAAAGGCTGGGGCTTATTGGGAGCTTCTCAGTATCAGTTAAGGCTTTTAAAAGACCAAAAGAACTTTGAGAATCTTCATCAGACTTTCCAGGACAAAAGATGGTTGGTTAATCGTGAAGGTGGATGGTCCATGGACACTCATAAACTGACGTTACCCTTGGTTCCACTGATTAGTTTATCAATTCCTATTTTCTTGCCCAGCTCTGATATTCATTCACTTGGATCTTTTAGAACTCTTATCTAGCTCCTTTGGTCACTAGTTTGGTGAAACGACTCGTTCAATAATGTGTAGAATCCAATTTTCACCACCTCTGCTTCGCTTGATTGTTCTGGCACTTGACACGAAGCCTTCAGATGTTTTCAATGGGATGTTTTCTTGCTTTTTCTACCTCTATCACGTTAATTACCGAGGATTTGAAGCAAAACCTCTACGTTGACAAAAAT
The DNA here is from genome assembly GCA_010645155.1 of Tigriopus japonicus. Taxonomy (NCBI): domain Eukaryota; kingdom Metazoa; phylum Arthropoda; class Copepoda; order Harpacticoida; family Harpacticidae; genus Tigriopus; species Tigriopus japonicus. Next base: position 188,940 of record JAAGOF010000199.1, read on the forward strand.
GAGTTCACTCCATCTAGCTTAGAAAACCACCCCGCAATGCTAAGTGCAACCTCACGTGAGCGAGGTTGCGTGGTAAAAACAAACGTAGCGAATGTTTTGTGTTTGCAATAAAAGCATGTGGTTGCTACAGCTTGATGAGACTTCTCTAAACGGGAATCACGGGGAATCACCAAACTCCAGGCAGTCTTAAGGACGGGCCGGTACGCTCTTGGACCTAGAAGTCCAAGTTGGCACACGGATTCTCAGTGTCTCGGCATAGATAAATATGCAAAGTGTATGTTGCAACACAGTTTTAGGATTAGGCTTAAGGCCCTGCAGGGCTAGGCTTTGGGACCATATGTTGTGACCGTTAGCTTAGGCGAGTTTTTGAAAAGTTGATTGATTACTTCTCCTACTTGCTTCTTAAGAGCGCTGAAACCTATTCTTTTCTTCCGAGACACTGACAATAGCAGAGCCTACCGTCACGGTACGCAAGAATTGTCGAAACGATTGTGCAAGACTGCCGAAATAAGTTACTTGGCTGAGGTGCCATCACTCGAAAGTCATGCAAGACGAAAAACTGCCTCACAGGTAAATTCACGGTACGTTTGTTTTTACCACGTAACCTCAATCACGCGAGGTTGCACTTAGCATTGCGGGGTGGTTTTCTAAGCCAGAGTTCACTCCATGGACAGCGTCAGGCTGCTCGCGCCAACGAAACGGTACGTTATGAAAAGCGACATCCCTGAGGACGTGAACGATGAATTTATGACGACGGCCGGGAAAGTTAATAAGTTTTTTATGTTAACAAGGATTAATAAGAGCACGCGGAAGAAATTTACGGACTATTTCAAGTAACTTTTTTCCCTCTATCACGTTAATTACCGAGGATTTACCATTGTTATCTTGTTATTATCGCCAATGTGCAAAACGGACTTAAACTTGATGAACCGGACTTTCAAATTATAAGTTGATAAATGATATCATATGATTATCATGTCAATGAATGGTGTCAATTGTCGAGAAAATACATTAATTCGAAGTTGACCGAAATTTATTATTTTGGATATTTTTGCGCGAATATCTGTTTAAATTCACAATTTTAAAATTAACATTAAGGGGCGTCGATTGAAGGAGGTGGGTGGAATTTCATCAGACGAAAAATCGGTCAAGTTCTTAGCAATGCAACTTGACAACAAACTAAATTGGCATATACACATCGATTACATATCAAGTAAGCTTCGAAAAATCCTTTTTAGTCTAAACAGAGTGCGCAAGTGTGTGCCAAGGACGGTTAAAATACAACTTTACAATGGGTTAATCCGAAGCGTTTCGGCATTGAATTTAATGGTCAAAGTACCAAATTAAGGTCTTTGACACTTCTACAAAAACGAGCAATACGCTGGGTCAACAATGCGAAATGGCTGTCCCATACAGACGCATTGTACAGCAGAACAAACCTGCTGAAACTTGCAGACTTACGTTCGCAAAGGGTGATATTAGAAATGAGACAGGCTTATTTGAGAAATCTCCCACCCAGCATTAACGTGTACAAGTGGAAAAACAATCCTCGGCTTGGATGATGGAAAGCCATTACTCCAGTAGCAAAATCCGTTTTCTTGCACAGACTACCAAATTACGCTTTTCCTCATGAATGGAATAATTTTAACACGCCAGACATAGGCTTATCACACAGACAATTTGGCAAAAGAATTCAACGCATCCTGATTCAAAAGTACTCCACTGATCCTTGTAATTTGAAAGACTGATTTGCTTGCAAGCAGAGTGCTTAATCCGCATTCCTCAAATCCTGACATTTCAGCATGCACTCACTCAATTATACAATACACACCTCGCTCAATTAAATTACACGAATCAAATTGGAAGCTGAAATGTGACTTATTCTCCCTCTAATTTCATTATTTTCTTACTTTTTCATTTCTCAATTTTTTTTTTTTAAAACAGTGCTCAAGTTGGCTCCTTGAGCACTGAATCTCTCTCTTTTCCGCCCAGGTTCTGGTGAAAACAAGCGTTAGCTTATCCTGAACCTGAGGAATATAATTTTCATGACATGGATGTGCATTGGGAAAATATTGGTGTCCATTTACGTTAAAATCCTGACATGAACTAAACAAAATATTCCTGAAATACAATATACATACATACATACAAATTAGTTTTGATACGGAGGAAGGTTCCAAATGGCATCAAATAAGCCATTTTGAGGCGTTTTCTTGGGTGTGCGGCAGTTTTGAAGTCGAAATTTCCGTCGGTCGGATATCAGGGACAGTCGGATATAAGGGACGAATTTCGGTGGTCCCGCCGGGTCCCTTTCATCCAAAGTTGACTGTATTTGTTGCAAAGGAAGGAAGATGGAAAAAGACAAAACATGTTGTATTTTCCATTATCTTGTGAAATAAGGCCATAACGAGCGTTGCAGACAAGCCTGGGGGAAACCAACTTGAGGAAAAAGATCCCTGCAAATTTGAATTTGATAAGGTCGATTAAACAACCTAAGTAGGCATGCTTGGTATTGATATGGAATGGTGTCAAAGTGAAGAAGAATGAGTTTTAAAAAGTAGTCAAGTTCGAATTGATTTGTCAAAGAAGACAGACGAACAATCAGAGCTCTCGAATAACTCCCTGACTTGGAACATTTTGCAATATTCACTTCATTAGCCAAAAAATCTCAAGTTGGTGCACCTTTCCAAAGAGAATCTTTTAGCCGAGACGCAAAAAAGCCGAACATATTAAGCCTACAAGAATTGCTACATCAACAGAAATTTCGTTGGGGGAAATGTGTAGTGCCTGATAACCCTGATAAACAAATAAAGCCAGTTGCTACAGAGTACTTGAACCAGGATGACGTTAATTCCTGCACGCTTACATGTTCATGATGTTCTCTAGAAACAGCATCTCTAGTCAGTTCTCTGGTTGCTTGCTGTCTTGTCATCTGTTTTGATAATTTTTATACCTTTAAATATTAAAAAAACAAGTGTTGAAAGCATTATAAAATGATCAAAATTGATAAAAACTTTTGGTATTTTTGGGGTAATTTTTTGTAAACAGTCAAAGTTTAGGTAATTTTGATGATTTACTAGGTAATTTTGACGAAAGATATCTGAGAACTCTGCTCGTGGTATATCAAATCTTATGTGTAAACAAAACATGACGATAATGGGAGAGAGGGGCATTACTCAAAAGAATTCTTCTCGAAAATGAAGCCAAAAACATGAATATGACTCATTATCTTTGTGAGGAGTGAGCAATTGCACTTTAATTTGTAAAATTTTGTCAACTTTGGTGTGAAACGCTTATAGTTTTAGAAGCTTCTTTCTTTAACTTAATCGTTGGTGTGGTTTTCGGTTTTGGGTATTTTGATAACAAATTGGACAAACTTAACAAATTGGAAAGCACAACTTTATTTCGGATAAGATGATGTCATAGACATGTTGCCTCAAATCTAGCAGAGATGGGAAGAAGGGAGAAGCGAGATAATTGTAAGGAAAGCAACGTATGTATCATCTTCCCTGCTTCAGCATCCCCCCCTCAGGGGAGCTTCTGAAACCACCCATTTGGTATGGATCTAAAGAGTTAGGGCGATGGGTGCTGTGTTGGGATAAACTGCTTGATGACCCGCCTGCTTCTATTCTTTCCATTCTTTTGGTCAAGGTATCCACATTGCCAGAAATCTCGTCCATCCTATTTGACATCTCAGTCATTCTGTTGGACATCTCGGTCATCTGATTGCCCAGCTCCTTAATCGCCTTGGTTGGAGAATCTTTTTGGGCCATCTTCCAACGACAACTAGAAACCACACTTAAAGATGAAGAATAGCAAATTGAAATCTAAAAATGGCAAAAGTGAAGTTTTCAAGAATGCTAAATGTTCTAGTCCAGGGCTCGGCTTTAGGTTTTAGGACGGGGCTCACCAAACAGAAGCTAATGGGTACAAGGGTCGGCAATGAATGGATTTTGGACCCAATACCTTGGTCTTATTACATAGCTCAACATATGTGGGCTCTGGTCAGGGTTGGTCAGGGGGATTATCCCCTCCAAAAAGAGTCCCGTTTATCCCCCTTGGGATAAACGGGATTTTCCTTCAAGCAGTAAAAGGGATAAACGGGATAAACGGGATTTTTCTACTTTTCAAGCTTTTTTCCTACTTTTCACGCTTTTTTCCTACTTTTCAAGCATTTTTTCTTACTCTTCAAGCATTTTTTCCGACCTTAAAAGCATTTTTTCTTGCTCTTCAAGCATTCTTACCTTAAAAGCAATTTTCTCTTACTCTTCCAGCATTTTTTCCTACCTTAAAAGCATTTTTTCTGTCTTCAAGCATTTTGTCCTATCTTAAAAGCAATTTTCCTACGTTTCAAGCGTTTCTTCCTCATTACTATAATTATTCACAAATTTCTGTAACAGTATATTACCCACAAAATCTCACTTTTTTCAATTAAGTCCCACACAAAAAATGATTTCCATTAATACAATGAAAACTCCTAGGTTTTTAGCTTTTATTTGTTTGTGTTTCCGAAGTCAAAACGCAGCTTTGCAGCTACAATCTGATATAGGCTGTCTGCTCTGTAGGAATATTGCAGGGTTAGTTGGGGGACTTTCTCATCCATAAAGCGTCCCGTTTATTGGGATTAACGGGATTTTCCTCCAGGGAATAACGGGGATAAAGGGGATTTCCCTCCTTAATCAAACAAATTCCCCTTATTTCTAGAAATTACTTCATTTTTGTGTCTCTGTATTACATTCACTGAGCATGAAGTTTTCTTACCTCAATAGGTCATATGTTTTGGTTGTATTGGTCTCGGAATGCTTGCTAGTTTACTTGAAGGTATGCTCCAAAGTCTACTTGAGAGTAAACTTTTCATTAACTTTATAAACACAACTCCTCTGAAGATTTCTGCAACCCAACCAAATCGCATTCAGTGATTTCATATACTAATTCAATTTGAACTTGTGGCACTCTGATAGTTTGTTGGGTGCAATTTTGACAAATCGTGCCAAACGCAATATGAATCGTCCAGTTCAAGTAAATGGTGTGAGCCATAGATATCTTGACTACTGGATGTCGTACGACCGACCGCTTGGTTGGTAAATTAGTACATTGAACAGTCTCCTGGGAATTGATCACAAACCGGTTTATTGTACTGTTTTTCCAACCAACCAAGCGGTCGTCCGCCATCCAGTGTCAAGAAATCTATGTGTGAGCATATGTTTTGATGGCAACTCTAGAAAGTGTATGAACGTTACATGGATTGAAAATCCACGTACATAGGAGCCGACGTACGTAAACAAACCCAAGTGAAGGGCAAAGTCAATCAGGGTTGCTAAAATATGCTACACACATGGCAGTCAGTAGAAACACATTTTTCTTTCAGAAATAATATTGCAATAATATTTTTGTTTTATTCATTCAATAATTATGCAAGTTCTCTCCATGATCTTCATTGTAGGTAGATTAAGACTAAACCAATTTCAGCTCCTAACCCATGCTTGAACTTGGCAACATCATGTATCTAGAAATGGTAAATGAGTTATGATGTCATGGGGAGCTATATACCTGGTATGGTAGTCTTGCCAGTTTGGAAATGTGTTAGAGGTGCCAAATAGGATGATGTGCCCCTCTTTTTAGGGGATTTTACTATCCCAAAATGGTTGTGAGAATAGAAGCATATGTCAAGTTTTGACCACAAGGCCAATAGAATAAATACTACTACAAGGAATGGGATTCCCTGTAAAGAGAGTTAATCATTAATATAATTTCTACAATTAGTGTTTATATGATATTTGGTCTACCAACGAGTTACTGTTGGCAGATCTATACAACCCTTGTATAGTGAGTTGGTCAGGAAAAGTGTTTAAAAATTTGTCCACAATCCTGCCTTAAATGCAAAGAATCCGGAAGAAATATCAAGGCATCTTTAAAGTTGTTTGCTAAAAACTTTATTTGTTTTTTAAGGCAAATTCATTACTAAAGTCATTAGAATTTCAGTGACTTGAAATAGAATATCAAAAACCTCCATAAAACATTACATTTCAGGAGATAATATTACCCTTGGCAAATCAAATTTTGAAACATGTACATATACCAAACATAATAATTTATAGAAAATTGTGCCAATAGTAATGGCGTGTCTAGCATTTTTTGGCAACCCTGATTGACTTTGCCCTCCACTTGGATTTGTTTATGTACGGTGGCTTCTATGTACGTGGATTTTCAGTCCATGTAACGTTCATATAGAAAGTGTACTTGTTAGGACGCTTCGTAGTTCAATTGGCTGGTTCAGGGATAACCTATATAATAGTATAAATACTGGATACGAACTCGCGGAATTTCCTAGCTCGCAACCTCACACGGATGAGGCCGAGAGTTCGGAGAGTTCGTAAGTAAACAAGAAGTACAAACGGCCAT
>JAAGOF010000293.1:987-47728 GCA_010645155.1 Tigriopus japonicus
TGGTTGATCAAGCTTCTTTGGTGATGACGAGTTTATAATGGGAGAATGAATTTTTTAAAAATCATATCAAGTATTTTTCTTGAATTTGTTCAATTTAGATCACTCGCAGACGACGAACAGACATTGAAATGAATGAAAAAAGAAAGGTTGAAAAAACTACCTTGGGAGTTTTTTTAACCAAAATGGACGATTTAAAAGAAAACCAGCTTTTTTGTCACCCAGATGGCTGTTGCATAATTCAGGATGCCTTGAACACAGTTTGTTCGGTTGCTCTCTCTTTTTTTTATTATGAGCAACACGCCGTCAGAGCAAGCTTCGTTCAGGAAGGAAAATTGAGCTGAATTCAAAGAGAAAAAATGACTTCACCATCTTCAGGTAGAAATGGTTGTGGGTGCTTCTGTTAAATCTTTGGCCTTAATTTGTGATTGCTTAGCATGATTTTTATAAGACAATGATATCGGAGCTGAGCTCTTAAGGACTCGAAATATGTAGAAAAATCAACTTTAAGATGGAAATTACAATTTTGGCATCAAGTTTAAGTTGAGGATAGCTCTGAAATCAAGAAATTTTGCCACTGTTCTGCCTCCATCTAGTGGCGACTTTTGTAACCTTTGGTTAAACTTCTTCATAGGTGCAAAACGATCCAACTACGTTAAGAAACAAGCTTCCAAAGATTCAATAACGCCTTGCTTTTAAAGGCCTGTCGCTCTTGGGACTATCTTTTGTTTTTCTTTTACTAAAAAGACATTGAATCGACCCATTGTCCTGTTGCGCAAATGTATAAATGATAAAACTCGCAATGGCTCTCTAATCTAATGCTGACGCAGTTTACTTCATTCACTTGGTTGACTCCAATTTTTTGAAAAAGGCCAGCAAAACCCGTGTAAATTTCAATGAATCTGATTTGTGCCCGTGGATTAAACCTTTGGTTCCAACTTGGGATTTTGCAATCGATCAGCTCCCATTTAAATAGATGCGTTGTGTCATTATTTCATATACTTCTTGGAAAAACCTTGAAAATTATCTTCACACTGTGCTTCAATTGATTTATTGTGCGGCTTTCTACTGGTGTCTCCATATTTTGCATTGGCTCCATTTGTCATTCAGTTGGAGCAATGGGCTTTATTTCCTGATATTTCACCCCCGACCTTTGCTGAGCGACTCGCAAAAAGCCCAAGCCAAGCCACGCATTGTTCTCAAACTTGGTTGGCTTGGTTGATATTTCTAGGGACCGCCAGTCAACGGTCCTCTCTCACTCACATTCGTGAGCTCTGGACAGCCTTGAGGCCTTGGCCAGTCCTTTGGGTCTTGTCTTGCACAGACCGTCCTTCAAACACAGTTCTCCTCCATCCACGGCCGTCCCCTTGAAAGAGCGTCACAAAAGCATACTCGCTACATGCATACAGTCACAAACAGGCCTGATGAGGCCTGCTCACGAGCCGTCTTCACTACCTTCTAGTGCCAGCGAGTCGCCAGTCTGAGCAAAATATCTCAGCCTCTTTGCCTCCTCCTGCGCTCTCCAATGAAGTGCTTGCTCTCTCCCGAGTTTCAGCCTCGAGGAGTGCGTCTTGTTGTCCTGTCTTGTAGGAGATTCCGACTACTGGTGAGTTGATTTGAAAGCGGCGAGTGAGGCTGCCTGCGCAGCTGACTGCGAGAGGGCATACTTTCAGACCTCCACATACTCACACTGGGTTCTCTGTAGATCGAACAAGCGGAGCTCTCTGCAAGCAATATCTACACGTAGTAATTCTGCAGTAGAAGAAGTAGTAGTAGTAGTAATACTCCTCGTGCAAGTACAACTACTCGTACCACCACCAACACCACCAACACTACAACTACATCGCCTCTTCTGGCGACGTACATTCACCTACTGAATGGATTGAATTGACGATGTAGCCAAGCTCTTCAGTTGACCTCAGAGTGGAGGCTGCCGAGAATGCGTGAATTTATTGTGGCCCTGACAATCGGCTGATATCGCAAATTGGATTGACATGTAGAAGGATCCCTGTGAGTGTTCAATGAGTTGACATTGTGCCGTTTCGCGAGTGTACTTATGTGCTCGAGGCGTGTTCTTGTGGTTGGAACTATTGAGTGAACCACCTCCATCAACATGTTGATCAAGGAGTATCGGATCCCTCTGCCCATGACGGTAGAGGAATATCGGATAGCTCAACTTTACATGATCGCCAAAAAGAGTCGAGAAGAGTCAAAGGTAAAGGAGGACGTTGCTTTTAGTGCTCACTTCAGACGGATTTATTTTATCAACAGTGTTTACTTTTTTAATCCTGCTTCGCCTTGGTCTGGCAGTACTTATGACCGATCAAGTGAGCTGAGCCGGGTTGAGATATGTAAATTTTCACTTTTGGCAATGTCAAGAAAAGATGTTTAAGTGGGTGTTTATTGTTTCAAATGATGGAAAGAAAGAACTTGCGGACTGAATTTAAATAAAAAATGCTGCCCGGTACCGTAGAAGTCAAAGTTTTGATAAAAAAACTCCTTGTTAAACTTACTTTCTTCTTCAGCCAAAAGATACGAATAGTGTAAATCATTAAAAAATCGCTTGGAGCGGTATAGTAAATTCGTAAAAAAAGGATTGATTTTTGTCCTTCGTAATTTTCCTTGGGAAGGATTTCATTAAATGTTATTTTAGAGGTTTGTTGTCTTGCTTGGCGATTTAAATCATTAATAGACGAACCAGAAACATCGAATCGAAAGTCCAACAATTTTGTGGCTCTTAGTCCACCAAAGAACATGAGATAGCAGATTTGAAAAATATATAATAATTCTATAAAATCTTGAAAATAGATTTGACGAGGGAAAACACATAATAATTTTACTATCCCCCCACGTGAGTTATTGGAGAATAGGCTCCTAAAAAGTCTTGGTCAATTTGGGAGTCATGAAAAACAGTTAGGTACCTAATATTTAAATGTTGGCCTAAAGTAATAGCTTCCTGTCGATAGGTACACACTTGCATGAAGGATTGTGACCCTTGTAATTGTAAAAAGATAGCATTTAAGATGATAAGAATGTTCTAAAAGGATTAGTTGCAACGTGAACACATTGTCCCGTTTTTCTGCCGGAATTCACTTAGGCCTATTTCAACCAAGATCTTTAGCTTCGTTTAGGGCCTTTGAGCTCGGTCATAGAATAAAATGAAAATAATTTCATTTAGTGATTCAAGTTTGGCGTTTTAATCAAGAGTCTTCAAGATGATACTTACTGAATAACGACTCCATTCCGAATTAATTTCAGTTACTTGATCGAGCAAGGTTGTTGAAGACAGAAAAATGAATAAAAATAAAGTCCACATGGAAAAAGAAGCATCCTAATAAAAGATAACACTGACTAACACAGAAAAATGAAAAAAATGAAGTCCACATGGAAAAAAGCATCCTGATAACAGATAAATAACACTGACTCTTCTCAAGAGGAATGTTGAAAACAATGTTGTAAAAGTGAGAATACACAAACTTTTTTTTATGAATCAAAAAGATTGATTATGGGACTAACAATTGGCTCTAACATCGAAGTAAATGGGTTTCGGTCAAAATATTAATTGCGGAATTTAGATATGCATGGTCACTTGAGAAATAGTTCAGGAATAAGTTCTTGTACGGCAAAAATCAGTTACCTGAACTCCTGAAGTTGCTTCGGTGGCATTTGAGAAACAATTGTCATAGTTTAAAGGCTGATTGCCGAAATGTTAAGTTCCGTGGATAACTTGAAATGTCGTCACGCCCAAGAAATTCTTGTGGTTAAAGATTCTTTCCAAGGAAACGATAATCATTGTTGGCGATTGTTGGAAGATGGGCCCAGTGCATTGCTCAAATGATTGCATTGAACGTAGAATAACAAGTTGATACGTAGAGCTTTCGTGATTTGCATTGAATCGGAGATTTGAATCGACATTTCGGTGGTTTCGATTCAATCTAGAAGTTATTCAGAAACATGCTTAAGTTCATTGTTCAAAGCTCACAGACTACTATACAAATTCAAATCGACCGAGAGAATCTTTGAAGGGAGGCAGGCACCTCTCGAATGCAAGTGGATGTTGAAAAAGGACCCTAACCAAACATCAGGTTATGCAAACAATGGAAGAAAGTGCAAAGTGATATTCAAGCAGAAGCACCTTAATAGGGCGGGGTATAGTTGGCAGTTGGTATAAGGCACTGATGCATACAGGAAACTACTTATTCAAAGATATTTAGTGTGTATCAAGAGATCAAACTTTGATCGATTAATGCGTTTCCTCTATCCCAAGAGAGCTAAAGAAGTGAATATCTCAAATAACGAATTGTCATTTAAACTGTTATATTCCATCATGTCACATTCGAAGAAAAGGAGGTTGTTTTGTTACAAAACTTGACCAAGTCTTGTCATTTGAAGCTACAGAAAGTTTAAACATTTAGTTAAGATATATAAACCACAAATGTGCAATTCTGTCAAGCTAAAAGGTTTCAAATTAAAGTACAAACGAAAAATTTAGATCATGCTACAATCAATTCAATTTATCAGTTTTTGAGAGGATCCTCTCAGCTCAATAACTACTTTAGAAAGTCAGCTTCAGGGCAAAGAGTAAACAAAAAGTCCAAGAAATGATGAAAACAAGCTATTACGGTAGCTGCATGATTTTAAAGCCATACAATACTTCGAAAATACTTATTTGATTGAAAAGTGCGATTTTAAAACCCTCAGGAAATATTTGAAAGAACCGTAGAGTCGCAAAGAAAGTTGGCCAAAACGGTAGCTGAAGAGTGGTTCAGGAACAACTTGACGAAATTGCATGGCCCCGAGTACCTTTAAATTATATGATAACAACATCAGATCTTTCTTGAGAAAAGAAGAGCCATCATACGAGTACAAGAACCCTGAGCAAAAACTTGACCAAAGATTAAAGAATTTTGGCGAATATGAGCTTACTGAGCTTATGACTTATGAGCCATGTGTGACCAACCAAGATGAAATTTAGAAAGCGTATGCCCACAAACCTAATCAAATAAGTTGAAAAACTTGATATGAGAAATTTTAAAAAAATCCAATAACTTGTTGCCAACGACAAGATAATCAAGTGTAGTTCCGCATTTTATCATAACTCAATTTTTAGTACTTAAAAATCTATTTTTCCAATGCACCATCAAATCCTGGACACTCTGTACTCAACGACCGTTGTCAAATCCTTTTTTTAAACTTTTATTAACAGGGATCCCATAATTCCTCAATCTTATGAGTTCGATCCTTTAAACACATCTGTTTGTTACTCTAAAAATCTAATTGAAAAGATCAAACCCCTCTTTTGCACCATCACCATTTTGGACCTAAGAGCATAACTATTTTGTACAGTGCCCACCGTCATAGATTTCTAAACTACTATGCCGCCGCCAAAAAGAATCTTGAATGTAGGGAATCATTCACCGATTTCAATAAAAATGATGGGAACAATACAAAACATCCTATTAAAGAGTGAAACACGTCATTTATGAAACAGTCACGTTGAATGGATGAACCAAGCTTTTTGTTTTGCACAAATCTTGCTCAAAGTTAACCTACAAGAATTTTTACTTTTTAAGCCAAGTGTTGCTTCGTTGGCTGTAGTACACTTTTAGACGCAAAAATATAAACTGAGTTAAAGGAAATCTAGGTAAATATTATTGCATGTAAGCTGCATGCTCTGATTTTAATAGCGCAAGCATGGCTAGATTGGGTTTGCTCTTTGAGCGAAAATAACATAACGAGGAGACATGTAAAATTAGCTTGCAAAATCCAAGGGCTTTCCGATTAAAGGTAAGAACGGCGACTACATGACAGCTCATTGTAATTTACCTTGAGCTCCCTCATATTTTTAAGGACATTGGAACGCCTTTTCCCAGTTTTTTCGAAGACATAGGATAGATACAAAATCCTTATTATCCCACTGTGATCTCATTACCAACGTGGATGATTTCAAAGCTAGAAACGTCAGGTTTATGAATCAGTCGCATATTTATATGAATCAAATTTGCTCGTATGGACGAGATTCATATAAACGGCGGCCAGTGTACAATTCAGAGAAGATTCGTCTCATCAGGCCGAAAACGAGATTCTCTCCTCACCTTTTCACCTTGAGCTCGCTTGAGCAGAAGTAATTGGAAATGAACCCTCGCTCAGCTATTAGGTCTTTTTTCTGTTGAAAGAGCGTTCTTTTGACGCAATAATGAGTCTGGAGAGATAAACAACGAACGGACCATTCCTAAGCTTCATTTCAGAAGGCCATTCAAGTAACGAGCGACATGTTGAAGCAAGCTTGCCGAGATTAAACACTACGTAGATCCATACAGTATGTTAATACACATCAATCTCTTGATGGCAGGATCATTCAGCTTGCTTGCCTTTCATTCTTTTTCATGTTTCTTGATTTCCTGGATCCCGGACGATTTTCTCTTTTATTCAGCCTCGAGGTCTGATTGCATTTCAGGGCACAGAGTCGGGAGTGGAAATCATGGTAAATGAACCGTACACCGACGGACCTGGAGGATCTGGACAATACACTCACAAGATCTATCACGTCGGCTCACATTTGCCCGGGTGGTTCAAATCGCTCTTGCCTAAATCTGCTTTGACAGTCGAGGAACAAGCTTGGAACGCGTATCCGTATACAAAAACAAAATTCACCTGTCCGTTTGTTGAGAAGTACGTCACTACGAGCACTCAAATTTGATTGCCTTCTGCGGCAACTAGACAGAGACTTCGTGAAGGGCTTGCTGAGCTTTCTCTAATCGAGCTTTTTGTCCTAGGTTCTCACTGGAAATAGAAACCTATTATACTCCCGATGGAGGTCATCTCGAGAATGTGTTCAACTTGACGGACTCGGAGAAGCGAAATCGAGTCGTCGATTTGATTGATGTCGTCAAAGATCAAGTATGACCGAAAAAGAACCTAACAGTTTGTGCCAGATATTTCAAATGCACGATCAAACGAGAAAGCTAGGGAATTGCACAAGTGCGCCATTTTAATCTTTGCAAAGTTTGCCTCGAAACTTAAGCTTATGCCACCTTGCGAATTTGAACGTCCACATTTGCTGGAGCAGATTTTCAACAAACTATCGTTAAATAGTTGAAGCAAACTTTGTCGAAGAGGCAAAAATGTGACGCTAAGTTTTATTTAAAAAATCGACTTTGTTGCAAATTGGATCTTGTTTGCATAATTTCTGAGGGGGATGTTGTTTCACAACATTTTGGGCTCATGTTACCGTTTGTTTGGTAGCATCTCAATTACACCAGAACTGATAACGAGAAAGAAGATCGTTGTTGTGATCTTCCATCTGATTGGCGTCTCGAAACTTTCAAAGAAGATCCTTGATGCACTCCTTGCTAAATAAAGGCAACCCACTCGTCCAAATCAGACATTTGAGAGCTGAATGAAGCACAACAGAAACTTCGTATGTTGATTTCTCCGATTTCCACACAGGATGGCACGGAATTTGAAGATCCAGCTGCCGAGGATCCAACCGTTTATGTATCGGAAAAGACGCAACGTGGTCCTTTGTCCGAGAACTGGATTGAGGAATATTGGTCCGAATGTGAGGGTAAAGTTCAACCTACAGACACCGGGAAGAGTATCATGTGCGCCTACAAGCTATGCAAAGTGGAGTTTCGCTATTGGGGAATGCAATCCAAAATCGAGAGGTGAGCTCATCAAGTCATCGAATTGAATCTTTCATTTCGGTCAGGTTCAAAAGTTGCTCTCAGGAGAGAATGAAGACAATGACAAAGACATACACTCAAAGTTAAACGAAAAATAACTTTTGTATCAGGAGATATTCTGACATGGAGCATTTTTAAAAATATACAACTCTGACTGGATAAAGATGTTTTCTGTCAGCAGCCACTATATTCTAATATCGATCGAGAGTAGACATCTAATTATCTGTATGACCAAAAAATATGTTCACTACATAACTCTTTTGATGTGTTTTCTTTGGGTGTATTATCATATCAAACTTTGACTTTTCTCGATGAGTTACAGTAAACTCAAAACGCTGTTTCTTATTATTATTTTTATTCCTTAGGTTCATTCACGATGTGGCTCTTCGCAAGACCATGTTGAAGGCCCATTTACAGGCCTGGACTTGGCAGGATGAATGGTTTGGATTGACTATGGAGGTGAGAATGGTCTTTATGATATTCGGTGTTGTTGGAGCAAGGTGTCTTAAGTAGCTTCCATAGCCTTAGAAATCTACCAACTCCAGACAAGTTGTTGTAGTGACACGAAAATCCAACCTTTCAAGCTACTGCTAAGACCAAAATATTTTCTTCGGGGTAAATTGGCGCCACTCAATAAATCTCCTTCAAATCCATCTATTCAGGCACCTTATCCCTGTGATAGCGGATTCTCAGAAAGAGTCATCGTCGGACAATTATGACGGAGATTCTGAGAACCTTTCTGAATGATATTGATAAGCCTTGGTTTTTTTTCCATCTCAATAGGGTGGAAAAGACTTTCCATGATGAGAATCATTTGGTCGGGTAACCACTCAAAGAGCAGGTGTTTTCTTTTCCATTCATTTCCTCTTTTTGCGGTGCTGACGTCCCACATAAGGGTGGCATTCTAATTATCTTGAACATTTTTCATCCTCAAGCATTTGCGTCGAAAGAACCGTGATGGTTTATGCGTTTATGTTTTGCCCCTTGAGAGTTTACGTCTGGCTGGTTTGTAAAAAAAAAACTTCTAACACTTGGGTCATTTCAGGACATTCGCGCTATTGAGAAGGAGACTGCAGAACTTTTGAAGCGAACCATGCGAGGCGAACTCGACGAAGGAGAAGAAAACTTTGAAGAAGATGCCAATATGTCTGCCAGCAATCCCAATGGAAGTAATAACTTCTCATCGGAGAGTGCCAACAATCCTGGGATGGCTGCCACTTTCAGTAGCATCGAATACTCGGAAAAAGATGTCCTCAATATCATTCCAAAAGGAACCGAAATGATGCCGAGACGATCGATCTGTTTGAGTGAGGAGGATCAGAACAAAGTCTCAGCAGCCCTGGCACCTTCAAACTCTCTTCATGCCACGTTGGCGCCAACTTTAAGCCGATCTAAATCTATGAATGCCCCGCCCACTTCCGCCTCCTCCCTCGGTGTCATCAGTGCTGTGAGTAAACCCGGACGTGGGGTGATGAGCAAACCCGAGAGTGGTGAGGCGGAAAGTGAGAGTCCCGGGATCGATTCCGACCGCGAGGACGATGAGTTCTTCGATTGTCGAGAGAACTTGGACGACACCTCCTCCCTGGCCAAATGGAGCTCCATGGAGCTGTCCCCTTTCGATGAGAACCAATTGGACCAATCTACCGCCACCTCCCGCCACATGCATCAGACCACATTGTCCCAGTTGGACCCGAATGGCTCCCAACACCACGTTACCTTTCGAAGAGTTCAGTCCATGCGTGAAACCACTCCCAACTCGTCTTTCGATGGCAAATACGCCAACCGACCGGCCATTGATGTGGCTGATTTTGGCTCAGGCGGTCTCTTGGGCTCTAATGAGCCCTGTTCGACGACGGTTCTCATCTTGGTGGCCCATGGAGGCAGCGTTTTGGACCTGAATCTGGAAACTTCGGTCCGTAAATCGGATGTGACAACGTTTCGAGGGGCCTTCGAGTCCATCATGCGTGCTCACTATCCTGGCCTCGTGGGTCACGTAGTGATAAAGTGTGTTCCCTGTCCAAGCATTTGCACCGAAGCTCTGGCCATTCTTTCCAGTCTGAGCCCTTACAGGTAGGAAGGTGGGACACATACTCCACTGAGACAATTATGCACGAGCTTCTCATAAAAGTTCATCGAGCGTTTCAATCCTCCATGCTTTTGCACTGAAGTAAAGTTGGGAGGGCGGATCTCGTTCAGGAAAAAAAAGGAAAGGGAAACGATGAGTTCAAACATTCTGGCAACCATAATCTTCTACCACTGAGAAATGCACAGAAAACGATCTCTTTCCATTGAATGGCAAAAGCAAAAACGAAATTGCCATTGGGACCATTCCTCCTGACAAAGAGCGATAAAACTGTTTGTGAATATTGAAACACTGAGGCGCTCACAACTATGAATATTTGATTCAGAGAGTCATAGAAAGAGACGATCAGCTCTTTTTCTAAGGAATGAAATGATGTTATTTTTCCTCATTGTACATAGCTTAGTTTTGGTGTCTTTTGAACGATTCGTACTTCTACTTTCACCAACGAAGCGAAAGAAAGCTGGAAAATTGATCCTTTCATAAGAACCTGTCAAGGTCAAATGACAATGTAAGCAAGAACCTGTGGTTCTCTGGATCAAAAGTCTGTCATCTTGGCACCATCACAGAACAACCGTGACATCCGTATTTAATCCCTAGCTTAATTTGAAGTGGTTATGAGCCTAGATTCAAAAAGCCTTATCAGGTGAGGGCGAGCATTTTGGAGTCCTTTCAATTAGTTCAGATGTCCTCGAAAGAAGCCAACCAACTTCAAGGTGAGAAAGAATTAGGCGTTTTCTAAAGGCAAAGAAGCCCTACAGGCACGTAAAATGAAAAACAAACACATTGAAGGACACTGGTGCTACTTGGCCAACGTCAACACTGATCTCACTAACCTTTCTAAATCAAGATGTGGCAGCTAGAGATTTTCTAACCTACACGGATGAACCTTTCATCCTAATTTGACCCGTCCTTTCTTGCCTGAAGCGGGATTTCTCAGAGATCAGGCTCTCTCAAAGAGCGGATCACAAGCTCTTTGATGATTAAACTGCTCGGAACTGAATGCAGAAAAAAAGCCACTCTATACCCACCCTCAATCCACATTTGTTCCAAATCATTGCAGCTTTGACGTTAACCCGGTTAGTGACACCTCATTTGGCGTGTCGCATGATCATTTACCCGTGGGGACCATCCCATTATTTGCCACTGCGTCGTCTCCCGAATACTCAAGTCATTTGGCCAAATTCGTCTCGGAGTGCAATCGGGTCTACCATGACTTTTTGCAATCCGAGGAAGGGTCGGGGTTTTGTGGACAAGTTTGTCTGGTGGGGGATTCCATTGGAGCTATTCTCTCTTATGATGCTCTGTGCGGATCAAGCGTGAAAAGGGCCTCGAGTGATGGAAGCATCAACGAGGAGACAGCGTATGTCAACCACACGGAATTGGGCTCAGGTAGAAGAAAGATGAGGAACTCCTCAAATCAAATATCGGCTTCTGAATACATAGTTGCATGTTTACCTTCAGCTCCATCAGCCGGTTCCAGACTCTCGGCTCCACCGCTTACACCCAGTAGAAAGTCGTCAAATCCTCTTCAGACGGACTCGTTGAGCCTCGAAGGAATGGGTCCTCGATTAGATTTTGACGTCAGCGACTTTTTTGCATTTGGAAGTCCCTTGGGCATTTTATTAGCTTACCGAAAAATACAACAGGTGGGTGGCGATGATGGGGAATTAGTTGACGTACTTAACTTAAGGTCGTCTTTCTTGTGTATTTTGCTCTCAGGCTGCATTTGACGCCAACACCGCCTACCAACAGCAACATCTACTTCAGCAACAACAATCCCGATCCTCCTCCCGACACTCATCGCTTCCGCCCCCTTCCATTCCCCCGCCCATTCCTCGTCCGGCGGTCCATCAAATGTACAACCTGTTCCATCCGTCAGATCCATTGGCCTGTCGGGTTGAGCCATTGCTCTCCGCTCGATTCTCCCGTGTACCTCCTGTGAATGTTCCACGATATCAAAAATACCCAATGGGCGACGGTCAAAGTTTATCTCTCATCGAGTTCATCCAACTTAACCCCGGCTTGTTCAATAACTCAGAAACCAACAGTCGACCCAACACCCCAGGTAAGAGAGGCTTATTTTAGTTCGGGGTTCACGTGTTGAAAAAGACAGTGATTAATTTGGGGGTCTGTTTTGGGTGTCAAGCAGGTCGACATCATCACGGATCATCGGGTTTGTCTCGCAGAGTCTCGGAAGAAAGCATTCTCTCGGGCATCTTTGATACTCAACAGATTCACACCATCAACGTACTTAAACCCAAATGGTGGGGCTCAAGACGAATCGACTTCGCTCTTTATTGTCCCGAGGGATTGGCCAATTTTCCGACCAACTCCCTGCCCCATCTTTTCCATTCAAGCTACTGGGAGTCAGTGGACGTGATTTCTTTTATCTTGAGGCAATTAGTTCGAGGTGATGCTTCACTCAGCTCCCTTCAATGGGGTGGCCAACAAACGGTGGCATCAGACCTAAAAATATTCACTCCCAATCAACCCCGAGAGAAGTGGAACAAGAAGCGGACCTCGGTCAAAATCAGGTAAGCAAGCGCCTAAGAAAGAATATTCCCGGAGCTGATTGACAACCGAGCCTTTTGTTCGTCTAGGAATGGAGCTCCCAACCATCGAGCTAATGACGTGATTGTGAAAGAAGGTTCTCCACAGACAGTGACGGCTCGATTTTCCTATGGCCCTTTGGATATGGCGGCTCTGACGGGCGAGAAAGTGGATGTTCATATCATGAAGGAGCCACCCGCCGGTGACTGGATCTACGTGTCCACCGAGCTCACGGACAAATCTGGCCGAGTGACTCTTACTTTACCTCGGACTCACATGATGGGCTACGGGATCTATCCCATTCGTATGTTGGTTCGAGGTGACCACACGATGATGCACATGTACTTGGCTGTGGTTCCTCCCCAAACAGAAACTGTGGTATTCTCGATTGATGGATCATTCGCCGCCAGTGTCTCCGTCACGGGTAAAGATCCCAAAGTGAAACCAGGGGCGGTGGACATCGTTCGTCACTGGCAGGAATTAGGCTACGTAATTGTGTATGTCACTGGTCGACCGGATATGCAACTCCAACGGGTGGTTTCCTGGTTGGCCCAACACAACTTCCCCCACGGATTGGTCTCATTTGCCGACGGCTTTACAACGGATCCCCTGAGACACAAAGCCGAGTTTCTGAAGGGTTTAGTCCATGACCAAGACATCGTTATTCATTGCGCCTATGGTAGTACAAAGGACATTGGCGTGTACTCGTCACTCGGAATGAAAGCCGACCAGATCTACATTGAGGGCAAAGCTTCGAAGAAGCTCCATGGCCAGGCCACTTTCTTAACCGAAGGCTACGCAGACCACTTGGCCAAGCTCACCGCTCATGGAGGATCTCGACCAGCTCAAGGGAATGCCAGAATGGTGATTCACAAGACTAGTTTTGGTCTGCCTGGCCAACACGTGGGACTCGTTCGGCGGAGAACAATGAGGGCCACTGCCAAAAGGACCACATCATATCCTTTAAACAACAATGCCCCTCCAGGGCAGCAAACTCAAGAAGGTAATCCGTTATGAATTATATCTGGTCTTCTTTAGCAACCTTTTCCTTTTGTGCCCAAGGACAAGAGAGAAAGGAGTTTTTCTCGTTCCTGCCTCGATTCCATTACCCTTGAACAAGCAGGTCCTTTGACTCTTTAGATCGACGCGTCTTTTTACGTAGCAATCACATTGAAAAAGTCTCTGCCAGACGACAGGGAACAAAAAATGCGCCAACCAACATTGGATTCCTGCTGCTTTCATAACCATGTGAAGGCTCTTTGAACTTTTTGTCGAAGCCCATTGGCCTGATTAAACGTCCGATTGATTTGGAAATGGGCTCCAAAGTACTGATGGAAAAATCCAATCTTTCAATCTTCCTCACATGAGGTTGCTAGCTTTAGGTTTGCCATCACCCCTTACATAGTACACCATCTTGCAAAATCAAGAAGCAAGTTCTCTTTACATAGCGCCCCTTATCCAAAGCCGAATAAATCAGGGGTGCCATTTGCGTTCGTCCTAAGAGGAAAGCTTTTTTCCTCATAGCATTAAACAGAAAAATGATAGACTCAGAACGCTAATTGGCAGACCTATTTTGGCAACCTATTGTGAAAATGATTGGTGACTGGATTGTTTCCATCACTACTCCAAAGTCCCAAAAAGCACAAGATTCTTAAAATTGAAAATTACTGCGTTCGCCACCAAAAAATGGCATTCTAAGCAAAGATTGCGCTTGGATAAGGTGAAAAGAGCACATTCACCAGATCTTATCCTAAAGAGAAGTTTCCCGAGGGAGCTCTTTTTTCACCATTTTCTCCTCGTTTCAATGTATCTCCCTTTTCAGTTTTGTCACACAAGACTCCAGTGTTTCGAACTTGGTCGCAACGTTAACGCCAGCATGGTTAGTTTGGCGAGTATTTTGGGTCATGGGCTGGTATTTGGTCTTGATGGGCTTTTGGCTACCGCTCAGCAGGAACTCGACACTGACATTTTCCCTGTCTGATTTCAATTATCTTCCTAGCATCACTACTTCTTATCACAAACGAAACAGTGCCTGAGAATCGTATCTCTCAGATTCGGCTGAAACTTTTGATCACAAGGATTGACTTTTTGTAGTGACACTTTTTAGTAGTCTTCATTCATCCCTGCTTCTTTCTCTATATGTTAAGACCAGATTTTTTCCCTCATTCACAACCTGACTTTGGATTATTTTTCCCCCATCAGAGGCTAATCGATCCTTGTTGAAACCGGTCAACGTTCCTGGATCACGTCAACGAGTCAGTTTTTGAGTCAATCAGTGAGCAAATTTGGTGAGACAACTCACCTTGTGTCATTTATAGATGTTTTGTAGCATACGTAGATCAGTCGAATGTGTATAAAGAATGATAAAAGGCACACTTCGAGTAAACTTTCACTAACTTTCCGTTCCATACTTAAAACGGTTTTGATTGTCATTAAAGCAACGAGTGATTTTTTTTTTCTTTTGGGATGCTGAGTTAAACTTAAAAAGAGCGAGCTTTGGCTGAAAATGTATAAGAATGTTAAATAAATAACCAAGTTGAAAGTCGATGTTCGGCCCTATTATCGGAAGAAAAGAAGGAAAAAAAGGTCTGCGGTAAAATATCTTCAGAGCCGAAAGTTAAACCATATTGGCTCTCTGTCATCCTGCTGGGCATGGAAGTACGCAGCCTTTATCCCTCGTTTTGAGTGGAAACAAGAGGATGCTGAAGGGCCCTTTCAAACTGATGACGTCATAGATAGAGAGAAACGAAAGCAAGAACTTTCTATTTTCTCGAACGGGCCCTCATTTCAACCAGGAAAAGGAAAAAAAGTTTCTTCCAGAGAGCAATTGACAGTCAAAAAAGCTTTGAGACCCCAAAAACGTTATTGTGACATTAAGGGAGCCATTCAAATCATTCTTTGGGAAAAGAGTCGTCATTGTATCCGTCTCTCGAACGATTTGGACCACTACCCATTCAGTAATATAATCTATGGGCGAGCCATCTCCATTCAGGGTCTCTTGAATGCCCAATTGCATGGAGTAATGTAGAACTGGGTGCCTAAAACTGGGCATGTATGCTTCCTAGTCTTTTCAGACATTTTTTCTCTCCCAACGGTCATGATTGTTCCAGGCACTAAACGAAAAAAATAAGAACTTTCAAATGCCAAGTTCGCCACGTACCTAATAAAATTAGGATTTGAAAATGTGTTCAATTAAAAACAGTTTGTTTTATCAGTAGTTGAAGCAATAAAGTACGCTTGGGAGTTTGGATTGGAATTGCATCATTTGTGAAATGTTCTATTTTCAAAGTATTTGTGGTGTGAGGTACCCTGTTAGCTTTGGAAGCCAACTATTCAGACCACACTTGGGTTGAGATTGCCTCTTCACTTTCGTTGTTATTGATTGGTGGTCATTGCGTGAAAGAGGAAACTACTTGTCCACAAAGTAGTTTCGAAAGGCCACGATTTGTCACGAAGCTTCAAATATAATCAATGACTTCAATTTACAAGTTCAGAATTGCAGTGTTTTTGCACTTTTACTTAAATTCGAAAATAGAACTTAGACAAGCTGGTCTGAGTCTGTTGTTTAGACTACTCACTCAATTGGGCCTCTCCATCTACGAGGGTATGATGATAATGATGCCAAGGGCAGCCATAGCTGGGGTGCTAATGATGATCGCACACCATGAAGCTTTGGCTAGATTCTACTTTTCTGCTCCGAAAGGACATCTAGAGGCTTTGGGAGGATTACCCTCTTTTTTTCATTGACTTGCCATTTGAGGCCGAACTACTTTGAGCGTAAAAAAGGCAAGAGTCGGGAACATCCTTGGAGTCCAGACCCGTTAGGTTTCAGTTGGTACGATCGAAGGAGATGGGTTTTTACAAAGGCTCACGATTTCATTGTCTTAGAGTGCATCAGAGTTGACCATGATTAGAGTACTATGGATGTCTTCAAAGACTATCTTTTGTTAGGACCTCACCAATTGCCTTGAGGCCCACATGAGAACTAGTTGATGATTCGCACAAATAATTTAATTTGAAAATCACAAATAATAATTGGACTTTGATTTTTGGTCATATCAGTGTAATTTGCCTGAAGAACAAGTAGTGTTAGCATTATGTAAACATTTTTGCTTTTATAAAAAAAGAGGATGCCGCTTGGAACTGAGGTGACTCCCACCTTGCCTCAAGATGTCCCCGACTCCTCTGAAGGCTCTGGAAAACTTTCATCTTGCATCTTGATTCACATGCTGAAAGCCTTCAGCAGTCCAACCAACACATGCACACTGCATTGGGCCTTTCTCTAAATACGACCTTGAAGAAAACGGAAAGAAAAGCGTTGAGCACTGGGGAAATTGATATTTATTTCAGATGCAGATTTCTAAAACTACATAGAGCCATATTCTCGGGTGAAGAGATTTTCTTGAGATTGTAAATAAGAAAATATGCAATTGAAAGTCTTAAAATACTGTGCGATCAAGATATTTCCTTGACCTCTGTCCTCATTTCCAGATTCAGAATTTGCATACCTTTTGTTTCATTATCTCTGAATCTTCTCCATAATAACCATTTTCCAGGGTTGATAGAATAATATTGTACAAAGTGGGCCTCTTGTATCATACAAACAATGTAAAGTTCTTTTTTTTCTCACGCTCAATGAGCAATGAGTTACGTAGGAAGGACCATTTTCAGTTGGAACTGTCTGGCAAACTTGATTGGGTTACTGCTGTGATGAGCAATTCGAACTAAACCAAAGGAGACTATTCCCTAGACATAAGAAGTCTAATAACATTTATAAAAAATTCCCCTTTCCCCCCGGAAACTGTCTACCAACATATCGAACTCAAAACCTACTTCCTTTACTAAGACTTCAATATTTCTTCAGACTAAACATACTTTCTAGCTCTATAGGTGTATTATCTGGCTGCATATGAATGTAATCCATTATCGATGTTGGATTGTAGTGACATGGACAATCTATACTCACATACTTTGACAATTCGACGGGTGTTTCATGGTTGTGAACCTAATGGGGGATATTTGGGGCACATAACGACAAATAGAACCTTCTTACGTGTTAATGGTGTTATTTAGTGGGCAAGGTTGAGAAAGTTTTTTATTTGTAAATTAATTGCCATTATACGTCTTTTCAGGGTGAAGCACGCCCTAGTCTGAGGCTAGTTGGACTATAAGAGTCCAATTTCATTAATGGGCGTTGTCTGGAATTCGCAGCAAACATGGAACACGAAGAAGAAAACTTGGATTCAATTCCCACCCCTCTCTCGTCAATTTAATGTTTTACAAGGAAAAGTCAATTTCTGTAAGTTACTGTGTAACATTTAAACATCTTTCCGTTTTCCACACCTTTAGTCATCCTCGGTAACGCAAAACCGAAGCATATTAAAAAACATGTTAGAAATGAAATGAAAACAGTTACCTACTAGCGCTCATTTGTTTGGTGTTTGGGGGGAAATTTACGGAACTCAACTCCCAATTTGTTGTAATTGTATTTCTCCCAAGATTCTTACGATGTGAATTGTTCCCCCTCTCTTTTGCCCACCCAAATCACCATTGATTAAGGACAATTCCCAGAGTGTTTTCTGTGTTCGTAGCACCATTCCCGTCACCCCTTGTCATTACTTCACCATGTCACCAAATGATTTCGATAACAAAACCAATGTCAGCTTAGAGCCAAACTATTCTCATAGGGTTGAATTTAACAATCAAAGTCAAATAAATACAAACATTTTTTCCCACTTGAAAACTATTTTATCTTAATTGGGTCCTTGATTTGTTCCTCAAAGCCCATTGGTTCGAATGCCTTCGTCAGTTTGGGAATTGATGGAGACTCCATTGAAAGTTTAAGAACAAAATATATTGGAAAAGGAAACCCCTTTTTATATGTAATTAAGAAAATTAAAGTTCAACTAAAGCTGGATATGTAAACACATATTGGCCTTCAGCAGCAGTATTATTCTTAAACATTATTGAAAATAATTCTAAAATCAAGAGATGTTGCGAACTGAATGCAAATTTTTGTCAGCGGCAGAAGTGGTTGATATTAACATTATTTCGTGTATAATCTGATTTTATTTCTTAATTTTGGTCTGGGGACCAACACCTTGGTAATAGTTTACTAGTTTTAGTGAGAGAACAATACAAAAAAAGAAGGTATTCAAAAGAAATTGAGTAGTGTTCCGTTGTCCAGCTTTGGCTGAAAGTATAAAACTACAAAATCTAATCAATTTCCAAGTGACACGGCGGTTCATTCAATGACATCCAAAACATTAGCCCTAAGTTATGATTTTGGGGTTTCAAAGTTCTGTTTCAAAAGACTTTTAAGTCGTTCTGATATTTACTTTTTTATGTCACAGGGTACTTCTCTTTCATAATTGCAATTTTGATGTTATATTTGTCTCACTTTTGATGTAGGTTAAACGGCGTACTTGAAGATGATAAGAGGTGTTAGTTGTCATACCGGTACTAACCGCTAGTTTTAATGACAATGAAAATTGATCGTTTACATAACATCACTTGACAATTTAGTGTCAGGAATTGGAACGCCCATTGACCTCTAATCAGGAGTCGATTTTATGACAAGATTTCATCATTCAACCCCAAGTAAGCAGGAAAATATGTGGATTGGCCTTATCCTCGTGGCTCGATTCACTAATGGGCTTGGCAATAACCCTTTAAATTGGGTGAACGCGACGAGGATTTGATGTTAAGTTACGAGGGACAAAAATATCGACCACGTTTTCGAATTAGATAACTCGCGAGCGGAAGAATTGATCATTCAAACGTCAAGTGTCGGCTCGACAATTGGAAGTGGAAGTGATTCAAGGCTGTGAATTGAATCGAACTTGGACACCAAGATGGCCAACGAATCGGTTTCAAGTAAAACTGAAGGAAACAAGGAGAAGTGGTGGTTATGGTTCATACCAAATATGACCATGCTGCCCTTGAAATTGGTAATATTTTTCTTCTCGTCGTCGGCCTTCTCCATTCTACCCTACTTGACAATACACATGAAGGATATCGGCATTAGTGTGGAGAATATTGCCATAATCTATGCCGTTCTTCCGTTCACCAGGGAAAAAGAACTAAATCAAATGGCGCATCCTTCATTCAATCATAAAGATTGATCTCTGTACAATAAACATTGAATTGTTTTGCTCCGTTAGCAAAGAATGAAAAATAAGCTCTTGAGCCCGGGAAAAGTGTGATCAAGTAAAACTTGAAGGAAAAATGTTTTTGGTTGTAATGAACCTAAAAGATGCAAAATAAGTTATTGACATTTTTCAGATTTTCTGAAAATAACAAATTTTTGGGCTTTCTAAAATTTTAACACAACTTCGTTTTTTTGGCCACTTCAGCCCTTTGAGGCTCTTCATTTTGATTCCAGCTATTTAAGTTTTAGCAGAACATTCCAATCAATTACTTGTCCATGAGATCCAGATACAATAATTGCACATCATATTTAAGATCTTTTTGTCAGCATGCCAAGGAAAATGCTTCAATTTCTGGGTGGAAGAGATAGGCTTATATATACTTATTTAAAAGAAATGTGATCTGCTGATTGTTTGGTGCTAAATGTTCCTGTAATGCAAAACAAATAAAGCACAATACTCTGAATCGAAACTTCGTTTTCTGGTAAAACCTAAAGCTAAAATATATTTCGGCGCACCCTTGAAACAGACCACATTATTATATATTTTTAACACCAAATCCACTTGTTTTGAAAGCTTCGTCCGTATTTTTGGGGATCTAAATTAACATAAATTTGAGACAGGTACCGTTTCACAATACAATGTCATATTTCCAAATATGGCCCTCCAAAATCGGAGCTCTTATGGTTTGAGGGATGCGCCCTAAATAACCTGTATTCGATATGCCAGTTTGATTTCATCCCCTTTGGTTGGATTCTTGGCCGACAAACTAGGCAGCTATACCAAAGTGATCATGATGTCCGTGACTGGAGATGCCATTCTCTTCAGTTTATTGTTGCTCATTCCCAAAGTCAAGTACATAACTCAAGCCTCACCGGGCTTAAACTTCACCATGACCATTGACCATGCTCATTTAAAGTGGAACCCATGTCCTGATGGGTCTGAGAGAGCCCTACACCTGGAAAACGGACTTTCGTTGGTAAGGCCATTGATTTACAGGAGCAGGTTTGACCTCAAAGCTAACCCTTGACCTTCTAGGATACATTAGAATTGTCGAACTGTTTACTTCAATGCCCTTATTCGGACGTTTTCAACCCTTGCGAAGTTTTATCCAATGGGGCGGATTTCTGTTCTCGAAATTCAACGCTACTGCATCTCAACAACATCTCGTTCCAAAATGTGGAACCCGCAGATACTCATGTCATGTTCGAGTTGGAACATTTCAACCAAACTCTGGAAATGGCCCTTGGTTGTAACCTGAATTGTCAGGTACCAGATTCCATGAGCCTCGTTCAATGTTCTCACGTGGAAGGAAATCCAGTTCTCACCAACGGTAAACGGTTCAATAATACAAAAAACACATGGTTCCAAAAGCGAAACGTTCCTTTTTCCAGTTCTCTACTTCATTCTCCGAGGTTTGGGGAATATTTGCCTTGGATGCAATTTCCTTCTTATCGATGCGCAAACTATTCAAATGTGCAAACGCGAGGAAGAATTGGGCCGATCGGGGGAAATTGGTCGACAATACGTGTATTCGGCAATTGCTCAAGCCGCCATTTCCCCGATTGTGGGCAAGCTCATGGATTACGTCTCTTCATTTTCGCCCACCAACGAACCCAATTACATAGTGCCCTTTGCTGGCAATGTTTTGTTCCTGGCCTTGACTTTGGCCATGGTGTGCAAGATCCAATTGGACATTGAACTGCCCAAGTCTACTTCAATAGTGGGTCTGGGCAAGATCTTTTCTAACGTGGATATTCTTGTATTCATGGTTTTGACCCTGGTCACAGGCTCTTGTTGGGGCTTTGTGGAGACATTTCTCTTCATGTACCTGAAGGATGACATGGGGGCGCCCATGTACATTTTGGGTCTCACCATTACCGTGGGTGCTTTGGTGTCAATTCCATTTCTAATAAGTGCGGATTGGATTGTGTTAAAGGTGAGTGGGATATGCTAGAGCACATCGATAATAACTATTATTATAGTGCTCTAGGATATGCTACATGAATTGAATATGTATCATAAAAGAGTACGGTTATAAAGTGCGCCATCTAGTGCATGGAATTTGGCAACAAGCCATTGACTCGCATATATTTGAAGATAGCAATGGCCTCCTTTCATGGACAAACTAAAGTGCCTCAAATGTTGATTGGGAATTAGAATTGGATCTGAATAGGTCTTTGGCTGACTTTATGAGTAAAATCAGTTCAAGATTGGCATGAAAAGCTACTCAATTGAAAGGTAGTTTTTTTCAGGTATAATTCATCATGCCAAGAAACTGCGAAACACGCTTGTAGTTCCATTTGGAGTCATTCAACCAACATTTTAAGCACATTAGTTTGTCCAAAACTAATTTGTAACAGTTGCTAGCTGTAAATCATGGATATCAAAGAAAGTGCGAACTCTTAACACATTAAAAGCATTAGATGGCGCAATTCATAGCCGTACTCTTGTTTTACGGTGTACTACATGAGACTTGGGAGCCTATGAAATTAGAGCGGATCAAAAGAGAGTGTATACAAAATAGAGCGAATCAAAATAGTGTCGGCTCAAAATAGAGTCGCTTCATAAGAGAGCGAATCAAATTAGCGCCACGTCAAAAGA
Organism: Tigriopus japonicus; assembly: GCA_010645155.1. Lineage (NCBI taxonomy): Eukaryota > Metazoa > Arthropoda > Copepoda > Harpacticoida > Harpacticidae > Tigriopus > Tigriopus japonicus. The sequence continues at coordinate 23,055 of JAAGOF010000293.1, forward strand.
GAGTGTATTGAATTAGAGCGAAAATAGCGTTCGTTCAATTCGTCAATTTCTTGTTGGGTAGAAATTTATAGATGATAATGATAATTCAAATCAGTTATTAACAATGTTGACAGAGTTCACAATCACACAAAAGGGCAAGGAAACGTTTTTTTTACCAAGGCTCATTTTGTGGCAGAAAATCCCAACAACATGAAGTCGGCAGCCAACGTGTGGACGCTGCAAGACTATCATGAACACTACAATTTTCGGTTCTCAATTTACAGTTTTAATTCACAAAGTGTTAATAAACAGATGTTGAAAAATTTTACATTTTCCTATCCGAGCCCTTGCTTGGTCTTGAATGAGCATAGACAGTGATGAAATGATTGAATCAGTTGACACTAGTGATAGACAGAAAGGGCTCATAACCGAAAACGAAAGTTTCGGCTGAAAGAGGGCTTAACTGAAACAGAAACCGAAAGCAACTTGCTACAAAATTGTACAAATGCAAAATCCACCTTCAAAATCGAATTGCTAATGAATTCGATGTTGGGTAGTCGCAAATTTTGAAAAATCGGGAAACGGTTAAATTTCAGAGGTTTTTGAAAAAACAAAATCATTTTTTTCGATTTTGTTGTCAATCAATCTCCATCCTTTATGGTGCATATCTGCTTTCGGTTTCGGTAGGCATGACCGAAACCAAAAATTCAGTCGTAATTTCGGCCACAAGCGCTCTCGGTCCATCACTTGTTGACACAATGCTTAGTATGAAATATGCCCTTCATGAAGAAAAAGTTCTAGAAGGCTTATGGAACAATTTTCCCGAAAACAGTCTTTCGACTATTAAAAGGCTTTACTATTCATCCTAGCCTCAAGAGATACATAGATGAAGGAAAGTTACTAAATGCACTCTATTTTGATCGGCTCTAAAATGTCACGCTCTCTTAAGATTTGGCTCTATTTTGATTTTTTGAAAGCGGATTTTTTAATACCGCTACAAGGAATGGGATTCCCGGTAAAGAGAGTTAATGATTAATTTAGTTTATAAAATTACCGTTTATATGAAATTTGAACTACCAATGAGTTACTGTTGGCAGATCTGTACAACCCTTGAAAAGTGGGTTGGTCAGGACTAGTACTTAAAAAATTGTCCAATCCTGCCTTAAATGCTGTTAGAAGATCAGCTCCTACATATCCCCGACGAAGACTAATGGGTAACAAATTGAACAATGAAGGAGCCCGATAAAGAAGAGAGGAGGACTTCATTGTTCGTACTAGCCTAGTTTCCTTAAGATTTGGAGGTGCTCTCAGAATGCATGTAAAACCTCTACGATCGCTACAACTGATCTCAAAGCCTGGGTTAGGACAGAGCCCATGAATGCTCTTGAAAACAAACAATATCAGATACCTTTCATACCTTCTCTGAGTACTGTACAGCCCTAACTTCTGGAGCCTCTCCCAATACGAGAGCTCTCTCATTCCTGCGATGTTCTTAGTAAAACATCGTTGGACCTGCTCGACCTTTTGCAAACCAGCCGAACTCATTGGAGCCCAAATGGGGGAGGCATATTCAAGATGTAGTTGAACAATCAACTTGTACAGAGTTAGCATCGTAATACTATCTCTGGACTTGAAAGAGGGAAATCCCTTCCCCACTTTCAACTGGATATGCTCATCAAACTTTCCATCATCTTGGATGACAACTCCTAAATCCCTCATGGACGATACCTGCTCAATATCACAACCTCCATTGTCTTTGAGCAGAACATCTAATTTTGACCCCCCCATGTGTCATTGTGCAGAATTTCATCCCGTTCAATGCCATGTTACTCTCGCCAACCCAAGAGTAGACTTTCTCCAAGCCCTCAACTAAACATTTGGGTCCTTGAGTCCTGACCATTCCTTCCACAAACTAATTTTGTATCATCAGCATATGAAGAAATACTGGCTTTTGTTCTAAACTTCTGGAGAGGAGCAATAAAGAGAATAAACAGGAGCGGACCTAAGATTGAACCTTGTGGAACACCTGACTTGACATCATACATGCCACTAAAAGATCCTCCAACTTTAACTATTTGCTTCCTTTCGCTCATAAAACTATCAATCCAATTCAGGACCTTACCCTTGACCCCAAACTCTTTGAGTTGATCAAGCAAAAGACCATGATCTACCTTATCAAAGGCCTTGGCAAAGTCAAGATGCACTACATCAACTGACTCGTGACTTTCAAGCCCTTCAATGATCTGCTCAATATGGTCAACCAATTGGGTGACTGTACTAAAATGGGCTCGAAACCCATGCTGCCCTGGGGGAATGATATCATGGGCATCCAAAAACTCAACAAGCTTGGACTTTATAATCTTCTCAAAAACCTTTGCAACGCTGGAGGTCAGAGAAATGGGCCTATAATTACTAGGGAGTGAGTTATCTCCGCCCTTAAAAATTGGAACAACATGAGCTTCTTTTAGAGATGAGGGAAACTTGCCCTGATCTAAGATGCGACGCATCAAAAAGGAGAAAACAGGGGCAAGAATCTGTGAGCATTTCATCAGAAACTGAGATGTCACACCATCAGGTCCAGGAGAACTCGAGAGCTTTAAGCTCTTGTTGGCCTCAAAAGCATCATGATCTATATTACTTCCAGATCCTCCAGGCGATTATACTGACTAGTATTCAATATATTTTCAAACATTTTACGTATTTTCAAAGACAAACAAATTGGGATTCAACGAACTTCACAAAGTGCAAAGGGCCATATAAAACCTTTTTTAGGTTGGATTGAAATTTCAAAAAAAATAATATTTTTGGTGTCTGAAAAACGTGAAAAAAGTTTTTTTCTGCTTGAAATTTCTATAAGATGCAAAAATATGTTTTTTTTCTGGCAAAAGGGGTCAAAAAGTGTTTTTAAAGTTTTAAGTTAAAACTTTTTAATCCTCGCTCTACAATTGAACAATCACTAGGTTGGACGCGCCAATATGTTCATTGGCACTTTGTTCATATACGCTATTCGTTACCTTGGATATTCTTATATCTCAAATCCCTGGATGTCGTTCCCTTTCGAGGCCTTGGAGGTGTTTACGAACACATTATTCCGAGTTGCAAGTATTCGATACATCGGTGAAATTGCTCCAAAAGGTAAGCCACACCCCCTTCAAAAGCGTTTGCATCCTTTTGTCGTAATCGACCATTAACATTGCTCTTCATTCTTTCATTCTTTGTTAGGCTTACTGGCCACTTTAAACGGATTGGTGGGTGGGCTGCATTATGGTCTGGGCAAAGGCATGGGCTCACTTTTGGGTGGAGCGATCATTGCCTCAACTGGAAGCACAGCCTTTGCTTTCCGATTGTTTGGCATTGCCTCGGCCATTTTTGGTGTCCTGTATGTCGTCTACGAATATTGTCTCCGAAGGTATTGCAAATCGGCCACCACACAAGAGCCCAAAAACACGGATGAACCGACTGAGAAAGTGATTTTACCCGAAGCCCAAGGATTTTTGGCGGAGCAAAATTTCAAACTTGGATCGGTTACCAGTATTGACAAAGTGGATCTGAGAACCGTGATAACCTCCCCTGAAACTCAAGTTTAATTTGGGCTAGAAGATACATTTCTCATTCTCTGTGTAAAATGTTCATGATGAACGAGTTTAAAAATACTTAACCCACTTCTTATTGCCGCTTGCAATTGATGAACTTTGGAAGCAAGGAAATTTAATGCTAGTCTTGTGCAGAGTCAGGCAGAAGATTTAGTTTTTTAGACAAAACTTTAAACGTGAAAAACAGGATCAAGATATATCTCTAATTCGTATTCGTATGTACGTCCCATCTGTTTTCTCGCATCCCTGTGTCATGTGAACAACTCTCAGTGAAATCACTTTTCTGTGAAACGAGAAAATAAAGGTTCTAGAGCAGGGGTCGGCAACCGGTGGGCCGCAGCCCACATGTGAGGCCAAGGGTGGTCTTTGGTGGGCCCAGGAGCTATGGGGAAAGTCCAAAATAGTGGGCCCGCAAGACATCCATAGTACTGTACTCGTGGGCCAAAGCTCTTTGATTGTTAATTTGTGGGCCCCTGAATCTACCAACGTATGTTTGTTGGGCCCCTGGCACATTGTATACAAATTTGTGGACCTTCACACAAAAATGGTTGCCGACCCCTGGTCTAGAGCAAAGAAGTAAGGCAGAGGGTTCTAGTTTGCGCGAAAATTTTGACACTCTATTTTGGAAATAATGATGTACTGAGTCGACAGGCAGTTGGAAGGTAGTAAAGGCATTGCCCAAAGTCCTAGTGGACTACAAATGAAGAAAAAAACGAACCCTGACCTTATTCGTTGGCCTCAAGAGGTCAAGTGGTCCATTATGGCCAAACTGGTCAGCTCCATCCATTATGGCCAAACTGGTCAGCTCCATCCATTATGGCCAAACGAGCCATCACCATCCAATATGGCCAAACGAGCCATCACCATCCATTATGACCAAACGAGCCATCACCATCCATTATGGCCAAGCCAGCCTTCTCCATGCATTATGACCAAACGAGCCATCACCATCCATTATGGCCAAGCCAGCCTTCTCCATGCATTATGACCAAACCAGCCATCTCCATTCATTATGGCCAAACCAGCCATCGCCATTCATTATGATCAAACCAGCCATCGCCATCCATTATGGCCAAACTTTCTATCAAATTGTCTGCATAAAGATTCCACGTCTCAAGGTGTTTTTAACCGTGACCGTTTTACGTTGTAATCTTTTTACCCTGACCGTTTTACCCTGTGACCTCTTTACTGTGACCTTTTTTACCTCATGACCGCTTTACTGTGACCTATTTACTTGTAACCGTTTTGTTTGTGACCTTTTTACCCACAATTCGTGGCATATGAAAATTGAGGGGGTTAGATTTAGAAATTGAAGTACTAAAGCAAATGTTTATTTAAAGCTAAAGCAAATCTAAGCATATTTAAAGCTAACTAAAGCAAAAGCAAATCTTTTTTGACATTAAAATCAGAAATTTTAGCATGTTTGCTCCAGTAAACCTTGCAAAGTTTTTTGGTGCTATTTTAGACGAGTTTGCAATAGAAAATCGTGGGACTTTCATCGGCTAATAAAGAAAAATTCTGATCCAGAGAGAATAGGATGAATAGGAATATTAAACAACCGACAGTGCCAAGTTTAGGGTTTTGACGTCCTAAAAACTTGCCACTAAGTTCAGTGCAGTTTCCTTGATTAAAAAAATGAATTATATATTTTGGAACATTGCTACGAAGGAATGATTGCCATCAATATTCAAAATAATTCAGTGGTTAAACATTGTATTACGTCAACTTTGCCCTTCTTGGCATTTTTCAAAAAAATCCTTCAGGGCTGCTTTTGGTGGCCTTGTCCCCCAGATTAAGAACCGTTGCTCTTGATCGTCTGGACTAGTTTGGATTAGTCAGAACTCAAGTTTATTTGACTATGTTTAACACATAAACTCGTTCACGAAGTAATCGTTGATTGATCAAAGCCACATAACTAATTGGAAAATTGGTCTAGTTTCGGCCGATAGAGGGTTTAACCAAGAAACACTGAATTTCTGGAGTGGGCGGCAAAAGATGAGAATTATAATGTCTTACAATTGAATTAATTTAATTGTGTTTTTCTGCAAACGAGATCACTGCAAACAATGAGTAGACCGTGTATTTCAAATTTCAGCTCAATCGAATGTCGGAGTAAAAGTTATGCCTTTTCAAGCTTACGGTATGTGCTGAAGAGAGCATGGAATGAAAGCTTTCGCTTCTTTGTAGCTAAATAATTACCAGAAAAGGGCTCGTTATTTCATTCTCGGTTGGATTTGCACTGAACTTTGATTGAGCATAACTTTTGACTCCGGCGCTCGATTGAGCTGAAAATTGAATATTCGTATAAAAACGTATTCTACTCAAAACATGAGATCTCCTTTGCAGAAGAACGTAATTGAATTGTTCCCACAGGAATTCATGATTCCTCTCGCTAGCCTCAAAGTCCAGAGAAATTCAGTAGTTCTTGGTTAAATCGAAACCACGTGACTACAAAGAAGATAAATAATTAAGATCCAAAATAGTGGTCCAAAATAGTTGCCAGTGGGATAAAAGAAGGCAAGTCCCATTTTTTTGACCTTCGGAAATGAGTCTTTTCAGGATTATCCCTGGTCTATTCCAGAAGGTTTTAGACCAAAATATCCACCAATAACTCTCAAACTCCATTCCTCATACTGCAAGATTGACTTCGGTGGAAACGCAACATATTCACTTCCTTCCTTACGAAATACACTATACTTCATACTTTGTCCACCCTTTAACGAATATTAAACCGGCTCCTAACAAACCAACGAAAACATGCAGAAGTCTGCTTTTACAGAAAAGTGTAGTTCAACCTTCTCGATTAAAAACCACGTCATTGCATTACAGACACCTCATTCGTATCCATTTATTTCTTAGAGGACTTTCTTTACGTTCAAGACCAACAGCATACATAATACAGTCAAAAAAATCTGAAACTAGCGCTTATTCGGAGGAATCGCTCCCCGACGATGACGAATCGCGACGTTTTCGCTTCTTGCTACTCTTCTTGCGCTTTTTCTCTTTCTTATCCTTCTTTTTCTTGTCCTTCTTGCGCTTCTTCATCTTGTGTCCACCCGTACTATGTCGCTTCTTCTCCTCGGCCTTTTGAAGGTCTTTTAAGAGCTTCTTCTTCTCTTCTTTGCTCAAACCTTCAATCATCCGCCGTTTCTGTTCCATCTCGGCTTCCATTTGACTCATTCGTCGTTCCTCGTGTCGTCGTTGGGGATCCTCAATCATGGCATACTTGGCCGCATTCTCGGGATCTTCCATGTCCCAAGCGCTCCATCGCATCTTCATGCCATCCTCCTTCATTTCATCCACCAATCGTCGTTGATCCACGCGTTCCACGGGCGCTTCCGAATCCAAGGCCTTGCCATACAGACTGCACTCTTTATCCGTGTTGATATGGCCGTATTTGTGACATTTGACGCAACGCACATTGCGCACCTGGATGCCGAAAGGTTGATCCTTGATGGATTCGTCGCCTTTGGCCCAGGATTCGCGAGGGGCGGTGCCCCATTTGCGTTGCCACTCGAACTTGAACCCGCCGCCCTCTTCGGGCGCGTCTTCGCCGCCGCGATCTTCTTTTCGCGCGCCCGGAGGCGGTTCGTACAGGAAATTGACCTCGAGTTTCTCTTTGGAGTCTTTGGAGAGGAGAGCGCGATTGTTGTAGAGCTCTTGCTCGCGTTCGTATTGCTGCTTGAGATCGTCTTGCTTCTTTTGCTCGGCATCCGTTTTCTGTTGGGCCATCCAAACCCGTTTGAGATTGTCTTTGGACGCCGGATGGAAGAACTTCTTGCACATGTAGTTGTTGAATCCCTTACCCATGATGAATGGGGAGGAGGCGGGAGGGGCGGGATTCGCGAGAGATCTGGGATTTCAAGGGAGGGTCGGAGGAGAATAGGCCTTTGTTTGTTGATAGTTGAAGACTGAGTTCAACGTCGTTGTTTGACAGGAGTCAGGGTGACTAAGTTTTGGTCAGCGAAATGTTGGAAAGCAATGACGATTGTGGCGGAGATCAAAAATAGAGAGACTTTTGATGGAGAGGGCGGAAAAAGTGTCTTTGAATTTGTTTTGTTTTTGTTGTTTGAATATGTAGAAAAAATGAGTTTTGAACGGGGACGGAAATTATTTTCTCCCGCTCATGGTCACTTTAAGATCTTAGGCCCTGCAACTGCGACTTAAAATGACCAGGGTTAAAAATCATTGGCGTGAGTTTAGCACTTCAACATATTAGAATAACTTATCAACGGTACCAAAATCAATCACTATAGCCTCGTTTCACTTTCATCAGAAACTTATTCTAGCCAGGCTTTATTTATATGGACGATATTGCAAAAACTTGAGCTTCCTGGTCTCTTGATTAGCGTTTCCTTCCACGCAGATGGATGACGTCATCCTTGGGCCTCTCCGTGTTCAGGAACGCCGTTTTGGCATGATTCCTGTTATAAAGAGAGCCATTTTACCCCCCATTAGACCTTCATTAGTCAATCAGGATAATAATGCTAATGTCCCTCAGGCTTGTTATTTTGGTTCTTTGCGAAGCGTTTCCGTTCGTTCATGTCCAAATTTGTGTTCTAAGGGCCACGATCATCCAATCTTTTTACCAATAACCTTAAAATCACGATGAAGTCATCTTAAATCCTACATGGCCGTTTGCCCTCCGCCTATAATGTCCAATTCTTACCCGTGAGTGACAATCTTGTCTCCATATTGAGTCATTTTCTTCAAGGGGCAAAATCGTTCTCATAACAAGAGTGATTCTAATGTCGAATCAAGTTTTCCTTTTAGCTGAAACTGTATTACTTTTCTTCTAATCCAAAGACGACACATTTACTTTCTTTTCTCAAACATTAACCCGCTCAAGCTACAGAAGCCTCTTTAGTTCAAGCAAAAGAAGCTTATTTCTTTAGTTCCGGCCAATCGTCCTAAACACCAACATGAATCAACCTTTGGGCCAGGTGTGACTTAAAATGGCAAACCTGATACAAGGCCCGCAGAGCCTCTCGAGTCAGCGAATCTGCTAAAAGACAGAACAAAACAAGCCCCTCAAAAGTCAGGCAGACTGATCGATCCACGGACCCATCTCATGAGCCCCAATTAAAGTTCGAGGTAGGTTCGGTTGGACGACAATCGTTTTGAAAGGAGTTGAAGAAGCCTCAGTGAAAATTGGCACGATTCAGTTGAGCATAGTGTTTGATCGTTAAATGTCATCGATTGAGATTTGTAGCGAATCTGCCCATGTTAGAGCGTAAGCGCTGAATTTTCTGGAGTGGAAGACTAACGATGAGAATCATGATTTCCAATAGGATTTGATCAATTGCTAACGGAACCTTGATTCTCTTGGACGGACTACGTATTTCAATTTTCAACTCAGTAAAATGCTAGAGTGAAAAGTTATGTCAGGTATGCCTTCTCAAATTTATGTTCTGGAGAGAGCATAGAATGAATGAGCTGGCCCACATTTATGACCAGAAAAGGACTCGCTCATTGATTCCTAGATTTGCACTGAATTTTGAGAGAGCATAACTTTAGACGCCGACGTTTGATTGAGTTGAAAATTGAAATACCTAATCTACCCATTATTAGTCAGGCCTTATGGGCGGACGAATGTCAATGTTTTTTTTGTTCGGGAAATCAGAATTCTTCTCGTTAGCCCGCCTGTCCAGGGAATTCAGTGGATTTTGGTCGGAGCATAGAATGCTTCATGGAGTTATTTTCACGGTGGAAAGAGTTTCATCAAAAAGGCGTGCCATTCAAGTCGACGGACGGATAAGCTAACGACGTCAACAGTTCAAAGGTTTCTTTTGAACTTATCTCTCCTCTCTGAGACGATGAACACGCACAGGGTAGGGATTCATTTCCCAAAGGTCGAAGTTATCGATGTAGCTTTATGAATGAGGGCGCATACTTTTATTATCTTATTTCATCACTTTCCACGTTATCATCTAGACGTGAAAAAAAAATCATAAGAGAAACCTCTTTTTCGGGCCATTAATTTCATTCTCCGGGGTTTCTTTGTAGCGTGCTCGCCATGTTAGACTTCTTTTCCGTGTTTTCCCGCGGGGGAATTCTCCTGTGGTGTTTCAAAGGCGCCGAGGATATGTTTGCTTCGGATTGGACCCAATTCCGACCCGCTGTCAATGCATTTATCAAGACAGTTTTACTTCAGGTACGGACGGCATGCCTCATTGAGGGCGAGAAAGAAAGTTCCACCCATCAAAATTTTTCTTTCCAATTTAGGAGATGGCGTCCAAAAATAGCACGTTTGAGTCCGGCTCCTTAGCCCTCAAATACAAGTTGGACAATGAGTTTGACTTGGTTTTTATAGCGGGTTATCAGAAAATGTTACCGCTTTTTTATTTGGACAAGTTGTTGGATGAGATACAATTACGGTTTCGAGACAAGTATCTCAATGTGCTGAAGGAATCGAATTTTTTTCATTCCTTCGATTTCTCGGCTGAGTTCCAACGCACGCTCAAAATGGTGGAAAACGATGCAAAGCATGCGGAGAATCGAAAGAAAACCGAAATGCGAACCTTCGAGGACTCGTCCAAGTCTAAAAAGTCCATCGCGTCCATGATCGAGAAGAAAGATGGGCCCGCCAAAGGCCCCAATACTAATAAACGCGGGGAAAACGGGGAAGCGGTCCACTCTGCGAACTCTTCTTCGGTGGATGACAACAAGAATGAACTCGATGAAGAGACTCGAATTGCCAATTTGAGCGCTCTTCAAAAGAAACTGGCCAAGAAGGGTGTGGACTGGAATATCTACATTTAGTCCCAACACAAAAGCGAATCTATACTGGTTTCATTTCAGGAAATAAGGCCAAAAGTCCCAAGGCGGATAAAAAAGGCAAGATCAAGACCACGTGGGATCCATTCATGTTTGGAGGCAAAGGAGCCACCGGTGAAGAGGCCCGTAATCTGGAACGTGGGCCCAAAGAAGGCACACATGGCGAGATCAATGACGATCACCAAATGGCCCAATTTGTGCCGGATTCATCGGTCATTGGAACTTCAGCCAGTGAGTTTGATTGGGCTCGACAAAGGGCCTGTTTCTTTAACTAAATTATTTTGGTTTTATAGCCATTCAAGAGATCGAGGAAGAGTCTTCGGATGATGAAGATGAGGAGATGTTGAGCCGAAAAGCCAATGACGCCCAAAGTGGCGGTCTTTGGAGCTCCTTATCCTCTTTGGTGGGTAGTAAGAGTCTCACCAAGAAGGATATTGAGCCCGTGATTGCCAAGATGCAAGATCATCTCATCTCCAAGAACGTGGCCTCGGATGTGGCCGTGAAACTTTGCGAATCGGTAGCCAATAACTTGGAAGGCAAGGTTCTCGGTGAGTCGTGGGCTTCATCTTTGGAACAATTTAGAGCCTTCATTGAACTTCTGATTTGGTCTACCTAGGTACTTTCTCAACCATTCATCGGACCGTGAAAGAGTCTCTGAACGGCTCATTGATGAAGTTGCTCACGCCAAAGCGTAGAATCGACATCATTCGGGATGTCATGGAGGCCAAAGCCAATAAACGACCCTACGTGATGACCTTCTGTGGAGTGAATGGCGTAGGCAAATCCACCAACTTGGCGAAAATATGCTTCTGGCTGATAGAAAACAAATGTCGAGTGCTGATTGCCGCCTGCGACACATTCAGGTGATTCAACGCTGGCATGGATAATTCTGCCCATGTCTCTGAAACTTTCATTCTTTTCAGAGCTGGAGCCGTGGAGCAATTGAGAACTCACACCCGACGATTGAATAATTTGCATCCGGCTTCGGAAAATGGAGGAACCCCGTTGGTGGAATTGTACGAAAAAGGCTACGGCAAAGACGCCGCAGGTAAGATTGGCTTAGACCTGTTAATAATCATTTAGATTCACTACATGTTGGTCATTTGGTCAAAATAGGGATTGCATTGGAGGCTATTAACTATGCCCGGAACAATCGGATTGACGTGGTTTTGGTGGATACCGCAGGGCGAATGCAGGATAATGAGCCGTTGATGAGAGCATTGGCCAAATTGATTGCCGTGAATGCCCCCGACTTGGTGTTGTTCGTGGGTAAGCAATGTCAGCTTTTTGTCATGAATCAACTGTGGCAGTAAGTGAATCTATTTTCATCGGCTAGGCGAAGCTTTGGTGGGAAATGAGGCCGTGGATCAATTGGTCAAGTTCAATGCTGCTCTAGCCGATCATTCCTCACAAGCGAATCCCCACCTGATCGATGGTATCGTCCTGACCAAATTCGATACCATCGACGACAAGGTAAGATATTTGCCACGATGATAGTTCTTTGCAGGGCACAGAAGATACTATTTACTTAGTTAGTTAACAAATGGATACAAACAGTTTCAATATTTATTACACGCTGCACTTTGTTTTTACTCGGAATAGGTGGGATCGGCCATTTCGATGACCTATATCACCGGTCAGCCCATCGTGTTCGTGGGCACCGGTCAAACCTACACGGATTTGAAGAATTTGAACGCCAAGGCCGTGGTGCAAGCCTTGATGAAGTAACGCAGATCCTTAAGAAAAAGAACCAACCAAAAAAGAAAGCCATGAAAGAAAGCGTCTTGAGACAAGGCATACATTTTATTGTTACGGTTATTCCAAATCATCATCCATGAGCGATCTGAATGCATTTCTTCTCGAGCGCATAAATACACCAACCCACGTACACGCCATTTAATAACCTCGACCGCCGCGTCCACGAAATCCTCCGCCGCCCGACCCGCCGCGCGAGCCTCGAAAACCGCCGCCACCTCCCCCTCCTCGACCGCGAAATCCGCCGCCAGATCCTCCGCGGAAACCGCCCGATCCGCCGCGAAAGCCGCCGGAACCGCCGCGGAATCCGCCTCGACCGCCGGGCGCGCCGCCTCGTCCTCCGCCTCGCCCACGGCCTCCTCCTCGTCCGCCTCCGCGACTTTGCGCGCCGGGTAAAAAGCGTTGCAACGGGAGGAGTTTGGCGGGATCAATGTATAAGATCTGATCTTTTTGGAATGATTTGGCCTTGACCTCATCGCCGAGTTTGACGGACACGTAGTAATCGCGGAGTGTGCCGAAAATCTCGTCGATTTTGCCCACTTGTTGCTTGTTTTCCAAATAGAGCGGAGCGTTAAAGTAGGGCACATCGGTTTGATTCACCTTGAGCACCAAATCATCTTGACACGTGTGCGTCATTTGACCCAAGGGAATCACGCGCTCCGGCGGACCGTAATCCTGAAAAGAAATGAAACGCACGATTAACCCTCGGCCTGAAGGACACTGTCCTACAAAGAAGATCGTCAAAGTCACGGCATAGGTATGGCCGGTAAAGCAATAGTATGATGGACGGGGCGAGCGTGTAGTAACGAGATCGATTGGAGCCCCGCACCATCAGCATCGTTAGGCGAGCATAGGTTGTCCCAATAATGAGGTCAGGTTGGCGAGGTTTTATGCCAAAGTAAATATTCCCGCCTCCTTCCGCGTGTCTAAGCTATCGCCGGTCCGGCTCGATACATCTTTACCGGCCTGGATTTCGACGCCTTTTTCTCCCAGTATGGATACACCCTCTCTTACCGAGAATCCGCCTCGTCCACCCCTGCCCCCTCCGCGTCCACCACCGCGTCCACCGCCGCCGCGTCCACCCCGAAATCCACCGCCACCTCGATCACCACCCCCGCGAAAGCCCATCTTCGAGACTGATGGGATCCAAAGAAATACCGAATCCGATTTGATTTAGATCCGAAGGGCTTCGATTCGGACCGTGCGATTTTCCACGTGTTGTGAATTCGCTTTTGAGGTTTGTTGTTATGAGGGTGACTGAGACCCATTAGTTTAAGACCGTTCATGAATCAAGAGGCCGGCATGGGTGGATGAAGGATGAGGATGAGGCCTGGGAATCAATTGCGTAAAATAATTAGGTGAAATAGCCAAAAACTATGGATTTTCTTCTACATTTAAAGAGATTGATACGACCGCGAGATTTAAAAAACATCTAACCCCGGTTGGCTCGTTGACTAATTTCCCACCCTGAAGTGATTTCACACAAGAGAATTGGTCAGGTCAAATTTAGTCGAATTCGGGACTTCGCATTCTCATCAAACTTGATTTTTTTTCGAAATTACCCGATACCAATTATATTGCAGTACATTTTTTAAGTTCATAGTGGACTGTCCGTTAAATGAGCGCTCTCATGTTACACGTCCAGCCTGTACCATTTGATTTACCCGACGTCTGTCTTCTCCGGCTTTATGATCAGTTTGTCCCGCAGACCTAGAAAGTTTAAAATGAACGACGATTATCAGCTGCCATTTCACACTAAACACTATAAAGGCCGGAATTTTAATTTGACGCGCATTGTTAAATGTTATGTAATTTCCAAAGCAAAATAACTTTCAAAATGTCTATTTTCAAAAGTAGACATAATTTTTCCACGGATATCTAGAATTTCTCAATCTGTGCGCCAGCTAGCTCTCCCTAAATTGACTGACTCGGGGAAATGTTGTTGTCATTCAAGGAGTTTAATCTATTTAGTAACTTAGTTGTTGGCGTTTTGGATAATATACGCCTCCATCGCCACGAGTGTCTTGGGCACTGGGGCGTAGTGAGCGGCGGCAAATGCGTCGAGATCTCGGCTTTGCCTGGTGGACAAAGTTAGTTCTCCTTTCTTTTCCGTGGTCTACGACTCGTTTCATCGGTCTCTCAACCTCACCCGTAGACTATCAAAACAATAACACCTACTAGAAACGGAACGGAACACGGACCAGTCTTATTATTCGCAAAATGTCTCAATCCGGCAACCAATCGCCTTATGGCGGTGGCGCCAACGCTAATCTCATGGGGGGTCCCAATACCGGAGGTCCACCCGGTCTAATGGGCGGCACCACGGTGGGTGGAGGCGGGGCCAATCCCATGATGTCGCCTAATCCCCAAGGCAGTCCCATGATGGCCTCACCCGGAGGAGGGGCGGGAGGCGGAGCGGGCGGTCCACCTCGAGGCGGTCCCATGCGCACCAACAGTCTGGGCATGATTCCCGGCGGGCCCAGACTCAATAATCCGGCTCAACCGCCATACTACAACATGCGGGCCGGTTCGCCTCAGCCGCACATGAACGCGGTGGGTATGATGCGACCCATGGGCGGTCCAGGGGCGGGGGTCCGTCCGCCCTCGGGGCCCATGAATCGACCCCCGGGGTATAGCATGTCGCCGCAAGCTAGTAACACCATGAACTATAACCATCAACAACAACAACAACAGCAGCAACAACAACAAATGATGCGCATGCAACAACAACAGCAACAACAACAGGCTAATAATAGTGGTTCTTTGATGGGAGGCGGTGGGAATCCGGAGTTTTCCGGCATGACGCAGACGAAATTTGGTCCGGCAAATAATCATCCGAGCGGGGATGTGGATATGATGGACGGCTCCCAAGGTCACCCCAATGACTCGGGTAACTACAAGTGAGTCAGCGAGAGTTTCGAATCGATTGAACTTGAACGAGAGAAACCTGATTGGGCTAGACTGGGGTTAGAGCACAGTCCTTGTTTGAAGCTGATTAGACCAACAAAAATATGAAGTATAGAACCGTCTACGGTTAATGATCCGTGAGTTTAGAACCCAGCATCCATTTTATGAAAACCCTCCATGTGTAGAAAAGCTTATGGGTATCTCTATTCTGAAGGACCCCACATCATTCCGTTCATGTTCATGACGAAAGATAAACGAGGTTTGTTTTATGGACCCTTCCACGGTGCCTTCATTGAAAAGAACGCCTCGACAGAAATTCCTTAAGCTCCACGTACAAAGTTGAACCATGGAAATGTGTTATTAATTGAACACTCAAAAATGAACGGATTTTGAGCTTACGTTCTTTCTCATAAAATGGTCAAAACCATATTCAAACTTTTTTACAAAATTAAGTTGGTTTTTTTCACAGCATTGATGCCAATGTTCTTAGAAAATCACTCCCGAATTTCATATAATTGTGGTATCTTTATGATATGTCTCGTTTTAGCCCCGCAATGGCGGTGTCAGGACCGGCGAGCAATAATCCCCAAAGAGCCACCACCCCTTCAATTCCTTCACCCGCCCCGGGCACGCCCCAAAACCCCCCAGGAGCGCCACAACAACAGCAACAACAACAACCTACTCAGCCACAGCAACAACAAAGTGCGAAGGAGTTCAATGGAGCCACGCTGTGCCGGATCGGCCAAGAAACCGTTCAAGAGATTGTGAGCCGCATTCAGGAGGTGTTCAGTTATCTCAAATCGTTAACACCACCCGTGGGTGCCGCAGATCCAGGTAAGAAGAAAATCAAATTGATAAAAACCCTGTTTCGGTTGAAAAGGAGAGCCATAACTATTCATGGGGAAACCTTTGTAACAAGAATCTCATTTACATTGCAGATCGAGTTACGATTGAAAAGCAACAAAGATTGCAAGAAGTGCTGAAAGGTATTGCTCTCCTGTTCAAACGGCTCCATTTATGTTGGGGCAAAGCCAATGAGTATACGATAGGCATGGAATACACCAGTGTAGAATCACTCATTCCACTCAAAGGCGAAAACAACCTCGCATCCCGGGATGTCAAATCCGAATTGGAAAAGAAACGAGGTAACGTGATTGTGAAAGAACTTCAAATTACGGTTTTAAATGTGTTTCTTTCTTTTCTTTGCTTTTAGGAGAAGCTTACAGACTGGCCTTGGAAGAGCATTCGGAATTAGCCCATCAGTTGACCTTGAAGAATCGTCATCTCAAGGAGATAATTGACCAGATGCGAAATATCATTTGGGAAATTAACACCATGTTGGCCATGCGTCAGAATTGAACATCGTACAATAAATATTATATCATAACCTAGCCTCCTCGGACCTACCTAGACAAACAACAAAGAGAAGCGAGACAAAACTAGGTATTCGTGTTTATTTGCACAACATATGAATGCATATATTAAGTATTTGATCCTTGAGAAAAACGCAAACTGCTAAGATAAACCAAAGTTCCATATCACACAAGCACACGTTCGTTCTCACACTTCATCATTGGGGGCTTGAGACGAGATCGAGCCATGATATCCTGTCAAAAATCTCTCGGTTTGCTCTTCATTCTTATTGGCGTGGGTTTGGTTGTGGGTACCCGAGATCTTCCACCCATGACAGTTGTAAGAGGAAAACTCACTTTCTTTTATAAATAAAATTATTGAGGCAAAAGCATCTACGTAATGTTTTCCAAGGTGGAAATGATCGAATATTGGGGCTATCCCGTGGAGGAACACCAAGTCACTACTTCAGATGGCTACATTTTGACCATGCATCGGATTCCTCGAGGCAGAGATGAGCTCCAAGACTCGGTGAGACAATCTCAAAAAACTCCCGTGTTCTTGGGTCATTGTCTCACTTGCACAAGTGCCATCTTCGCCTTTGGTCCTCCCACCAAATCTTTGGCTTATGTCTTGGCTGATGCCGGTAATCAGTGAATTTAAATGCGGGTGAGAGGATCTAAAATCATTGTTCCGGCTAGGTTTTGACGTGTGGATGGGCAACACTCGGGGCAACACATGGTCCAAGAACCATGTCTCTTTGGATCACGGCACGAATAGCGAAGAATTCTGGGATTTTGGTTGGGACAAGACCGGTCATTTGGATTATTCGGCAGAAATTGACTACATCCTCGAGGACACTGGTTTCGACCAGCTTTTCGTGGTTGGATATTCGATGGGTGCCAGCCAATACCTCGTGTTGCTCTCCGAGATGCCGGAATACAATGCCAAGGTCAAGGCCGGAGTGCTCATGGGTCCACCAGCCTTTATGGGTCATGCCACCCACCCCATTTTTGTCTTGGCCGAGGCCGCCGAAGACCTCACGGATCTGATCCATGAATTGGGTACTTGAACGACTGTGGTGACTCAGATCGATTCCCGCATTCATAATTAATTCATAATTTGCATGATTGGCGTGTCTTCTATCTTAGGAATCTACGAGTTCTTGCCCTCCTCGGATTTGATGCACTTCATTGCCCATGAAATTTGCGATGACGAGCATCCCGTGGGAGCCACTCTGTGCTCTAACGTTTTCTTCACTTTCTTCGAAGTGAGCTACTCCTACATGAATGTGAGCATGATCCCGTTCTACTTGGATCATTTGCCCGGAGGAACGTCGACCCAGACTTTCGTTCATTACGCACAACTTTTCTTGGACAAGGACCGATTTGCTCGCTACGATTACGGCCCCGATAGGAATATGTTGGAATACGGCCAAGAAACGCCTCCGGACTATGACTTATCCAAGGTGAAGTTGACAGTTTTCTCATCACAAGAAATATTTCTTTAGCTTTGACAAGGTTCTTTTCGAAGTAGGTGACTGCCCCCACTGCTTTGTTCGTGGGTGACGAAGATAATCTGGCCGATGCCATGGATGCCGCGATTCTCAAGGAAAGGCTGCCCAATGTGATTCATAACGAGATCATTGATTTTGACGGATGGAATCACTTTGATTTCGTTGCCAATATGGAAACGGATCGAGTGTGTCTCTTCAAGATTCGCGACCTCTTGCTTCAACTCAATGACGAATAAACAAATGACCCTAATTCTATTTGATTTCGAATCCGGCAATGTTGCGTCGGCCCTTCTTTTTGACGTTGTTCACGAATCCGTGCATCTCTCGCTTATGTCGATACAACATGGATTTGGAACTGACAACAAGATCGCAATCGGCACATGGATAACTGGGTTTGATCCCCAAATGAACCCGTTTGACATGACCGCGAAGGCCTTGAATATTTGAATACTGTTTTCCACATTGATCGCACTGATGAAAGAGCACCAGATTCGTGTCGGCATTGGTCAAACCCTTCTCTCTGAGATGCATCTTTTCGTGGTCCAAAAGGACATTCTTGGTATTCGTCCCATAGTCACATTGGGAGCACTTGAACCGTTCGATCCCTTGATGTTGCTTTATATGAGATTCGAACGAGGTCTTGGAGCTATAGTTCTTCCCACAATAATGACACTGAAACGTCATGCTCTTCTTTTCCCCATTGTTCTTCTGGATCGCCTTATTGGCCACATGGGGACACGATTTGTAATGCTGGTTGAACGCCTCTCGATCTTCGGTGAGATCGACCACTGTCGAGCAACTCGGACATTTGACTTCGGGTTTGTCCTTGTGGAAATTGACCATATGAGCCGAGATCTCATGAGCGTAATGACAGATTTCGTCGCAAGGCTTGCACTCAAACAGTCCCCAAGAATGATGGGTTCGCAAATGCAAGGTCCATCCCGGATCGGTATTGTACGAGGCCTGACAATGTTCACACACAAACTTGACGCGCTTCTTCTCGATCTTGTCACCCTTATGGGCCACGATATCCAAGCCATAGCTATGAGGTTTCCGATATTCCAGAGCCTTACCATGCTCCTGGTAGCAATGAATGGCCAGATCATAGTAGGTAAGACAGGGATGGTGGCAATCCTGGCAATTGTAGTCGCCCATCTCGTGATATAACTGCTTGTGGCGATAAAGCAACACATTCCCGTTGAACATCATATCACAGAGGATGCATTTACGCGGCACATGCATCCGAGATTCGTCCTCGTCAAATTGGCCGTACTTGATGTACTCCTCGAATTTGCTCGGATGCTTGTCGGACACATGTTTGATTAGATCGTGGAAAGTGATGACGCGTTTCTGGCACTCGCGACAATTCATGCCGCGTTTGAGTTTCATGTGCTTGTGATAACCCGGAGATGAGGTGAACGTCTTGGAACAATGGTTGCAATCATAGACCCGTCTCCGACCATTGGGTAGATATTGACCCAAATCGTCGTCATATTGCTCTCGCTTGACTTTCTTGCGTCGTTTCTTCTTGGGACCTCGGGATTCTTCCTCTTCTTCATCGCCGTCTTCATAGTCGTCTTCATCCTCATCCTCATCATGGGAGTCATAAGAGAATCCCAGATCAGATCCATCGCACTCGAGTTCATCAAATGAGACATTGGCCAAATCCGAAGGGAACAATGGGGACTCATCTTGGTCTTTGTCATCGTCTTGGGCTTTAATCTCCGCCTTGACATGCATCAAGGCTTCTAATTTCTCCGGATGAGCTGGTTCTAAATTGGCCTGATCTCGCCAAGCTTCCCGACAAGGATCACACGTGACTCTTGGGCTACCATTGGGATCTTCAGCTTCGCTCTTCATCATCCGATTCATCGAGCAATGAAACTGACATTGGACTGATATCGTCCTGGGATAAGGAAAATCCAAAGTCTTTAACAAGGGATGATGTTGATCTTTGACCGTCCCTGGAGCAAATCCTTGACATTCTCGAGTCTCCTGAAAAGCGCTCGTCAATTTGGATTGGAGCAAATCCGGATCTTGGGACGTGCCAAAGTCGATCTTGTGGCCTTGAGCTCGATGAACGTATCTGCCCGAGGTGATTTCAATCAGAAACACCTGACTTTGTTGGTAAGGATCGCCGTCCCCGTCAAACTCGTCAAAACCGTCGCGATAAAAGAGAATCCAATTTTGAACCTTGACGTGAACCACATTCAAGGGTTGTTCCCGGGAATCCAAACGAGCCAATAAAAGACTCCGAAGATCCATGATGTTGATGCGAGATCAGGCCTAGGAATGCATGGGAAAATGCGCGAGGATTTCAACAAAATGTGACGAGGTTTTCTTTTGTGTGTACTGTCTCACTCTGAATTTCTCATTTTCTATGGATGACTCAGGGACAGAACAAAGCCAGACGCTGGTAAATTAAGGGCAGAATATGGATTAAGGATATGTTGAGTGGCTGGATATAAGCTATTTTAGCGAGACAATGAAATAAATTTGTGTTTGAGGCCGTTTAATCCTAATATCTAGTCGAAACTGAATCTAAAATAGTTAAATTTGGCTTTGTCTTCGAATTACTGTCCCTGATGAATGCAGCTGAAATTTTGAGGGTCGAGAGTTGGTCAAACTTGGCTGGATGACGAAAAACTTGGCCATTTTTCGTTCAGTTGGCTTAAATTGGCTACAGCGATTGTCAAACTCGAAGTTAGTTAATGATGATTATGGACGGGCAAAAGGTGCAAATCAAGAGAAGCTTTGCTTACCAAAATTTGCACAAAAATCAGCCCAAAATCGGAAAATAAAATGCAAAAAGGTCAAAAGGACAAATAAAATTTAAAAAATTCGCAAAAAAACTGAAATTTCTGAAACAAAAAGTTTCAGATACTTTCTTGCCATCTGCTTGTTATTCTTTCAATCTTAAAGAGCAAAATTTAGATAATTAAGTAGTAGTAATCAATACTATGCTAGCCTACACTGGGAGCCAAAAAATCAGATTTAGTTTTCAAATTTGAAAAAAAAAATTCCAAAAGTAAATATCTTCAAAGAAGAAATAGCAAACTCTCAACAATTTGTTCATTTTAGGCCGAATTCGTAAAAAGATCGTGCAAATAAAGGCGAAAAGTGCGAAAAGGCACTTTGTGAAAAGTGCCTTTTTTCACTTTGTGAAATAAATGTGTTTATGTTACCAAAAATCTTTTAACACTTTTGCCCGTCCTTGATGATAATGGACAGAAAACCGAAATTTCGATTAGTTATTCGGTTTTCGAAGGGAAATCCAAGCGGAAGTGTGCCCATGAATGGTTTTGTGGTTTTATGAATGTTCCCATGGATTAAAAAATGAAAAAAAAAATCCCAAATGAATCAAACTGAATTCTTTAATTCAGTTTTTCTACGGATTGTCCACTAGGTTTTTTCAGAAAGATCGGAAGCCAAAATTGGTCAAGCCAAAAATAGAGCTCGAGAAAGATGTCAAAATATATCAATGACCCCTCTTTTTTGGAACGCTAAATTTCTCTGGCTTGCTTCCGTAAAAAAGCTGTTTGCAAACATTTTAGTCACTCAAAATTGTTCAGAGCATTCAAACCACAAAAATTGGCCCACAAGTAGGATGAAAATGGCCTAACCGCTGGTTTGGAGTCCAGCAAACCTGACGCCTTTGTACTCGTCATTTGATTTGCCTGCGGTTGTACCTCTGCTAAAGAGGAGTGCTTGATGAGCTCCAGATTTCTTTAAGCATCGCAACATATCTCGAATATCAAGTTGTGGGATCGATAACTAACCATTCCTTAAGTGTCATTGTCAGTGTACCGTCCATTAAGAGCCAGTTCTCATCAATGTGTCGCTTCTTGTTCATAAATGACTCGTCCGTTTGATCTTGTTCCAGATAAAACTAACGCTCTATTTATTGACCGCATAAAATGGATATTACGTCCTTATTAGAAGGCTTGAAAGCCCCTCAAAAGAGCTTGAATCTATTACACATTGTGGTTCAGAACTGGGTCGTGTTTCACCGCGACAGTTTTGACTATTTTGATGCCAATGGGTTTCCTCATTTTACTCAGTCCTTCCTGATTGAGGTCTCAACCGGAAAATACATTCACCGGGCTCAAGGCGAAAACATTGACTTTGGAACGGAATTGGACCTCGATTTGATCCAATCCAAGCTTAAGCGAGTCTTTCAAGATGGATACGTCTGTCAGGGATTTCCCATTCATGATATTGATAGTAATAATAAAAATTTCAAAACCCTGGATTACCCTTATAAACGTAAGGTATCTAAGGGTTGTCAGATCTTCTATCAAAAAAATGCAGTTAAACCTGAAAGAGAGCAGGACCAGTCTACTTGCCCCTCTTGTCGTGAGGCGTGGCATCAACGCACACTAGAACAGAACACCCCTGCTCTCTTTGATGTCAAGGTCGAGACCCTTAAAAATGAACATGATGCTTCAAGGTCTGACTGGGTTGAAGTGGGTTTGATGGATCGCAAGGATGACGGAGATATTGATTTGTCATTCGATTCCGAAGAGGATTATTACGGTGTTCGGCCTAAAAAGCGGAAAAGAGCCGTTCGAAAAAAGACCAAGGAGAAAAAGGATATGAAAAAAGATCCGGTTGACACCGACGACCTTGACGATGACAAGCGGATATACACTTGCAACCATTGCTCAGAGACCTTCTCGTCCCTCCATAACTACCACAAACATCAACGTGACAAACGACGCGTTGGTTGCTTGGATTGCTCCGAGGACATCGTCACGTTCAATCAGTTAGTGAAACATGCCTTTGAATTTCATCCGGAAAGAGCCGCAACCTACCTGAAATATGTTCAAGACCAAGAGGAAGAGAGGGGCATGAAAGTGCCTCGGAAATGCCTCATGTGTGATATGGTGTACAACGGAATGGTTCTTCTGCATCGTCATAAGGAGCTCTACCACGAACTGGGCGACTACAGGTGCCCTGATTGCCAAGAGCCCTGTTTGACTTACTATGATCTCATGATTCATCAATATCGATCACATGCCAAGGCCGTGGAACGCCTTCAACCTCATACTTACGGCGTGGACACCATCCACCACAAGGATGGCAAGATTGAAAAAAAGCGGACATTATTCGTGTGCCCTCACTGTCAAGCCTCGTACAAAGCCGATTCTCGCTGGACGGTTCATATGAGAACCAAGCATTCTTGGGGTCTTTTTGAGTGTAAATCCTGCGATGAGGTATGTCACTATGCCTCTGATTTCTCGTCTCATATGCTCAACTTCCATCCGGACAACTCGGATGTCAAGTGTCCGAGTTGTGCCAAGCTTGTTAGCTTAAAGGATGATCCTGAGGCATTTAACGCCCATTACCGGGATTGTCCGTATGACTCGGCCAAAGCCGTGAATGAATACGAAAAGAAGAATACGTTGTATCAATGTGACTATTGTGGCAAGAACTACTTCTCCAAGAACTCCTTTGACGCTCATATCAAGCAGCATCAAGGGATTGAGCGGTTCAAATGCACTCAGTGTGACTACGGAACGAACTACAAAGGTGTGTTATTGGATCACCAGAAAATGCATCTGAGAGAACAGGGCCTAACCAATGCTGATAGTGAATTGGTTCTCTTCCATCAATGTGATCAATGTGGAAAGCAGTATTCTAATATTCAAGGGCTTCGAGATCATGTGAAACGTGTCCATCAAGGCATCAAACCGTCGTTTCCGTGCAAGGATTGTGGGCGTACTTTTACCAATAAGGCGTCACTCTACAATCATAAGAAACGTGAACACGGGTTTGTTTCTACTCAAACGAAAAAGGGGCGAAGGCCCCTGACTTGATCAATGAATTCCATTAAGGCTTGGCTTTTGAAAGCAAAACTTGAAAACAATATAAATATCATTATAAATTTTGAGCAGGTGTTTTTTTTTCTTTTTTACTGTAATTCATATTTCTCGAGGATTTTGCCCCCGGGCAGCGTCAATCCTCAATGATCCGAGACGCTTTTTGGAAGGAAGTGGAGGATGTACAAATATTGAAGTGGAATTTTAAGTGCAAATCATGGGTAAACCACAATGAATGAAAGAGAGCGTTGATCATTATTAGGCCTGGGAATTTAATGCAAATAAAACATTTCTTGAATGACCTTCAAAATGCAAATAAAAGTGGCCCAGAATGCAAATAAAATCATGTTTCAGTGGGGGCATTTCATGCTTTATTTTATTTTTGGGGTCTGAGTTCTTGATTCAAGACTAAAAAATTGCCGTCTTTTGTCTCTCGGGAGCATATGAACTTTTTTGTTTCATTTGATTTTCTGCCTGTGAAGATGACTAAACTTTAGAAAAAAGACTTGTAACCAAAGTAATATCAATCCTACGTAATCATTAGGGCTGCACAAAAAATGCAAGTATCTCGCTAAAAATGCATCAAAGCTATACTAACGGGGAATCCTAGGTGAGGAACACTAACCACAAATTTTGTTCGCTCATTATCCATTTCCAAAATTCTCGTTTCTGTCAATTCGACTTTTCAAACTATCATTTAAAAAAACGATTTTATTTTGTAAGGAAAAGTCTCTCTTGTTGGCGCCCGTCAGAAATTAAGGTGCATTTATCTTGGTCTTTCAACTAGGTCTGAAATCTGAATTAGTCGTTTGTCAAGGTACCACAATATCTGAATTTTTGGCAAGTCTGAACTTTTGTCAGATGTTTGCTGATGGCGGTTCAACAAGAACCTTTCAATTGGTTTTGTCGGTGAAGAAATAGAACAGCTTTTTTGCGAAGCGAAGCGAATCTACTAGAAAAAATTGTGGTGTCCCA